>JAIPMN010012582.1:0-16495 GCA_020650975.1 Apostichopus californicus
ATATAACAGTGATGGTGAAAACCATCAGTTAAAATATTAATGCCACAAACTAAAAAGAAAACTAGTATATATCAGTGATGGTGAAAACCAGCTGTTTAAACATTAATGCTACAAACTAAAGAGAAAACTAGTGTATTAGTGATGGTGAAAACCATCTGATTAAATATGAATGCCACAAACTAAAGAGAAGACTATATTAGTGATAGTGAAAACCATCTGTTTAAATATTAATGCCATAAACTTTAGCATAAACTAGTAGTGATGGTGAAAACCATCTGTTTAAACATTAATGCCACAAACTAAAGAGAAAACTAATGTATATAACAGTGATGGTGAAAGCCATCTGTTTAAACATTAATGCCACAAACTAAAGAGAAAACTAGTATATATCAATGATGGTGAAAACCATATGTGTATTACATTTATGCTAAAACTAGAAAAGCTAGTTCTATCCAGGTATATTTGATAACCAGCAAAGTTAAATTGGAAAGGCAACCAACTGTGACAAGCCTTAAAATAAAAATGATGTCTTTGGAATAAATCTGATTAAAGGTGCTTTTTTTTAGTAGATTCCTCTAGACCCAGTATGCTTGGTTCTACTTTCTTATGCACAACTGTGCAGCTACTCAGTATAAATTGTCAGTTTGTGTGACCTGTGATTATAACCATTGAATAGTGGAGAATTTACCAAAATATAAAATGGTAATGCTATTACAATGAAAGGATCACTACCTAGAAATTATTTTGACAAAAAACCAAATCATACATAATTTGCTATACAAAATATTGATATTGTTCACAGATATTTTATTTTACAAAGATAACATATTTTTTCCATATTTATTTACTCTCTTATCTGAATACAATCTTTATTAGTTGTTAATGATAAGTAACACAGAGAACCCTCCAACTGTCCCATTTATATTATTTTGGGCTGAAAATTACTTTATAATTGAAGAAAGTCACAGACATTTGCACGTTCCTTTTTGCTGCTTTAATTTACATGACATTTGTTTAAGGGTTAGGCAAGCATCTTTCTTAAAAAGGGATTATATTTATTAATTACATGAATGTTACTTGAAAGCAAAGTTATTTTGTTACAAGAATCTAACTTATAAATTTCAGTAGAGGTTTCATAATGATTGATAATATCAGATAAGGTGATCTGCTGGGGGATTTGATGCCTTGTACTTGATGAGAAGAAATAACCATGTTTTCTGACAAGAAATTAAAACATGGATTTATTCTCTCAACTATATTACAATAAAGAAACCTGTTTTCATTAACTGAAGATGCACTTATGTTAGGTCACTATCTAGAAACAATAATACAAGATGTAGTATGAATATAGACACTTGATATTACCCATAAAACTTGAATGAATTTTGACAAAACAGCAATGTATAATTATTGAACTTTTCAGATATTCTCAAGAAATGTGATGAAGATAATGGCTGGGCATCAGCCAATGGGAAATGTTACAAGATGTACATGAACACAGACAGGGAATGGGAAGGTGCAAAAGCATACTGTAGAAGTGTGGATGGAGATCTGGTGGATGTAAACTCGGCTGATGAACAGAACATTGTGACAGCAGCATCTCAGTTAAGTGGAGTATCCTTTTGGATTGGCTTGACCAATAAGGTAAGGGTACCTGTAATCATAAATTTCAAGAGATATCAATCAGCCACAGTTTGTGTACTTTTGTGGTTGCCTATGTAGCTTGGTTGTTCATCCTGGACCAGATGTCCCTCGAAGTATTATGGGAGAGTAAGGAAAAGCAAGAGACCACAAAATTATATGTAATGAATATGAAACAGTAGCAATCATTGTACGTGGCTTATGTGTGGAGAAGCATTAAATATACATCAGAAAGGTACCTAGTTAGTCTGAATAATGATAAATAGGCACAAAAACAAGCTATATCAATTAAAATATGAGTATGTATGCGTGGGTGTATGTGTATATATATATGTATGTAGGACACTAATATTGGGTCAGAGCCACTAGTTAGTCTGAATAATGATAAATAGGCACAAAAACAAGCTATATCAATTAAAATATGAGTATGTATGCGTGGGTGTATGTGTATATATATATGTATGTAGGACACTATATATTGGGTCAGAGCCACTAGTTAGTCTGAATAATGATAAATAGGCACAAAAACAAGCTATATCAATTAAACTGTGAGTATGTATGCGTGGGGGTGTGCGTGTATGTGCATATATTATATATGTATGTAGGACACTAATATTGGGTCAGAGCCAGTACACTGAAGGTAAAGACAGAAGAAAGTTCTATTGCTCATAAATAGCATTTTTAAATAGAGTAATAAATAATGGCCAGAGAAGAAGAAGATACCTTTCGTTAACAGAGGACAATATGTACATTCCCCAACAAGATGTCACTTTCTCATTACCGGTACAATTTTTATTCCTTGCAAGAGACATATGTAAGCAATCTATGTGGTTGCGATGGCATGTGTGTACATGTCCATCTGTATATGTGTGATACTGCTTGTAAACATGATAACTCAAAAGTGCCTGATGGCTGAACTTGATACTTTGTGTTTGGATTTGTCTTACTTGTGAGAACAAACCTATTGCAATTTGTAGAGCTCAAAGGTCATTTGAGGTCAACATTAGTGAATGTCTCATTAACACATCAACTCTAAATCCAAGCTTGGATGGAGTTCATAGTTGGTATTCACCTTAGTGAGTGTAAGACTGCTATTGATATTTGCGGGGCTCATATATAGGTCGTTTGGAGCTATAACACGTCAAGGTATGAAACCATGTAAACATAATAACTACAAAACTTGAAGCTAAGATAAAGTATAGTATGTGCATCCATCGCACTGAGTAAATAAACCTATAGCTGTTTAAAAGAGGTCAAAGGGACTCTGAAAACCTTGTAACAAAAAACTTCAAAATTGAAGCTTCAATGAATTTCATCCTGTGTAAATATTTCACCAAAGTGAGTAACCATGTTGCGTTATATGGAGGTCAACGTTCAACAGAGGCCAAATTTTGAAACCTTGTAAAGCACAATAACTCCAATATTTGATCTCAAATGAACTACATACCATGAGTGAGTGAAAGAATCATTCTCTTTGTTATGGAGCTCATTGGTCAAATAAGGTGAACAGAAGTCAAAGTAGGAAAATCTTGTAAATAGAGAGAGTTCTCTGAGTTATATATATAGCACCCATTAGAAGTTGATTTACTGTGACCCTTTAAAACCTGTGGTATGTTTGTAAACATTATAAGTACCTTGTCCACAACTGAATTGACTGTCTCTTTGACACCGCACTTGTCACCCTGCTTATAAATTAATTGATGTGAACTCAGTATATTTGGTATCTTATATATCAATAACTAGTAATCCTTGACAGATGCTTATCTTTCCTTGTTTTGGTTGAGGTCAGACAGGGTCAAAATTTATCAGAGTATACCAAACACATTACCCACTTAGTTAGATCCAGGGGCCCAACTGCTGGTTTGATGTCCAAAGGAAGAATTTGCTATAGCAGTTACCAACAATCTTCCATAATCTGAAAGAGGACAGTATTGCTACAAGCACCAGTATCTCAAATTCTCAAAATCTTAACTCACAAACAACATGGTGTTTGAAACATAATAGTTTGTACAATTAAGTCGCCTTGCAAAAGATAATTGGGCTATAACATCACTTATGTCCTAGTAACATCTTTTTCCTTCGCTTCATAGCATATATATGCCTGTATCATTTGGATAGAGGCTATGTATAGACAAGTCCTACTGTACTGTATGTGCTAACTGAAGGTAAACATAATTCATAATTCTGATTTTGCTACCCAAGTTTGACCACAGTAACTATGACAGTCACTTGGTGCTATACATATATGAGTGTTGCTTTCTTTGTGTACAAGCCAATGTGTAAGAAGGGATCATGAATACTATAGAGTATTGCGTATTGTTACTATTTCTTTCATGTGATTTTGTTTGTATTTCTGTCATGTGATTTTGTTTGTATTTTCTCTCTTGTGATTTGTTTGTATTTCTTTCATGTGATTTTGTTTGCATTTCTTTCATGTGATTTTTTTTTATTTCTTTCATGTGATTTGTTGGTATTTCTTTCATGTTATTTTGTTGGTATGTCTTTGATTTTGTTTTTTAGTATTATAGTGATGCAAACACATTCAAGTGGAGTACTGGTCAACCAGTCACCTTTGATAACTGGGCCACAGGGGAACCTGCTGGAAGGTACTGTTCTTCTTACAACTATTTCTATAGTTAAATGATGGTTCAATATTATATGAACTGCATTCATTTCGTTTAGCTGCTTGAAATCCATGCATCGTAGATACATGTTATTACTATTGGTTTACAGCAGTGGATTGCTAGAGGGGAATTGAAAAGTCTTGGGGTGAATTGTGTAGAAAGGGGGAAGTGATGAGGAATGGTCGTCTTCCTATCTAGGGGAATGCACATTGAGTGCTGAAACAGATATTCTAACCAAGAAACGTGGTAGCCTGGACGAACACATCGTGGCGATTTACATCTCAAATTGACCAAGCGAAGTCCTGATATAAAGGACCTTTGTTCAAGAGCATCAAGCTCATTGGCCTGTTATATTTTATTTTGTATATTGTAGAGTGAATTGTAACAGATAACATGAACATTGAATGAATGATAATGTTTGTTGTTATTGCATGTCAAAGACAGTGATTGAAAAATATGTGGTACATTTTTGTAGACTTACTTTGGGAGGGGGAAATGAGAAAACACTTTTTCACCTAGTTGGGGAACTGAGAGAAAAGGTTGAGAAGCACAGGTTTAAAGACATTACTTTCCTAGCTGCATAGTATTGTTATCGTGCCTCTGAATATTATTAGAAGAGACCAAACACAAACGTACTATGTGAGAGAAAGTAGTAATTCAATGTTTTCAGGCATATCTTGAACTTACTCCTCCATTTACTCCTAAGAATACTAGGCCTTAGAGAAGAATGATGAGAAAGTTTTACAAATATTGTATGTTGTTATGGCGTGCCTTCAACTACCAGATACCTATGTTTTGGTCCCCTACGTCAATCAATGAATTAATAAGTGCTTGATTCTCTATTACCCTGCCTTCAACTACCAGATACCTGCCCTGCCTTCAACTACCAGATACCTATGTATACCTATGCCTATCAATGAATTAATAAGTGCTTGATTCTCTATTGCCCTGCCTTCAACTACCAGATACCTGCCCTGCCTTCAACTACCAGATACCTATGTATACCTATGCCTATCAATGAATTAAGAAGTGCTTGATTCTCTATTGCCCTGTCTTCTGCTATCAAATGCTATGCTTTGGCCCATATCACTGTCATCTTTTGTTTGGAAGGAGATTGGTACCTGCCCTCCACCCCTTGAACACTTATATTTGAAGGAGGAAAAGACAATACATGCCATTTCAAGGATTTGTTATTTTTTTTTAAGAAAGCCTGCCTTCAGATATTGGATCCTATGCATTGGTAGCCTATGCCTATTAATGAATTAAGAAGTGCTTGTTTGTTGTTTTGCTCTGCCTTCAACTAGCATATGCTATTCTTTGGTCTATTTGCCTATTAATGCATTAAGAAGTGCTTGTGTTTTTGAATTGCCCTGCCTTCAACTATCAGATGTTATGCTTCGGTCTAATATTCTTACCCTGCCTTCAACTATCAGATGCTATTCTTTGGTCTATTTGCCTATTAATGCATTAAGAAGTGCTTGTTGTTTTTAATATTGCCCTGTCTCCTGTTCCCAGATTCTTTGACACGGATGGGGACTGTGCTCAAGTTTTAGATACAGCAATCAATGGTGAATGGAGTACCACCAAGTGTACAGATAGCAGAAATGCATTCTTGTGTGAAAGAGCAGAAGGTAAAAAGAAAATAATTAATACCATCAAACAGTCTAGAAAAACCGAGACTGGTCACCTTTGTCCAGACTTTTAGACCATTCAATGCCACTCTTAGAGATCAATTAATGTTTACTAGCAACTAGCTATATATACTATATATATGTTAGAACCTCATTAAGGTTTAAATGCTGTACCTGAGAAGTACCTACAGAGGCTCTCAATCATATCTGAGTATAATAGCATTTATCTGAGGACAAGAAATCAAACTGATCAGAAATATGATAATGACTAAAATCTTTTACCTACATTCCTTTTTGGATTGTTCTATTTTAGGTACTTGTTATCCTGGCTGGCGGATCCACAAAGGAAACTGTTACCAGTTCAACAGTCACACACAGCTGACCTACACCGATGCTAAACATACTTGTGAAGCTCAGGGTGCTTTCCTGGTCTCTATCTTCAGTGGGGAGGACAATGATTACATCGTCTCTCAGTTTGAAGGTTTACAGAACATTGGAATCACAGATATTTGGATTGGTATTGCAGGTATGTCCTCTGTAATATCTAAAGATAGGTTGATGACTGGCAATCTTCACTATATTTATGATCATTTTACTACCATGAAATGTAGTTTTTATATGAATAACATAAGCTAATGTAAATGCAGAGAGAAACAAGATAATACTGAATTAAAATTTCAGAGAAAGCAATTGGATGTTTTGTTAATTAGAAAGCTTCTCAAACCTGACAATATTGTATTCATTTTGTCTTAGTTGATTTACATAAAGCATTTACGGCAAAGCAATAATAACTCTCTGTCAAAGGTTAGCCATGAATATATGTCATGGGATTACTCAGACACATGACATTGAATTATTGAAATGTGTCATAGGGAAGGCAGAGACAAGAAATATGTCTTCTGATTCGTGTAATCGACATACTCAGACACAACAACCCTGTGCTTCTAATTCAGGGATGAGCCAAACACTAGATACATGAACATTAGGCCACAAATAGGACAGGAATCAATTAGACCCATACTACAGCCAAGATAACATCATTCTGGTTGTGTTACAATTGTTGAATTAGAATTGTAGTGTAACAGGGAGCTTTGTCTGTAGAATGTTTTGAAAAGCAGCCAGAGCAACTGAAAGCTAAAAACGTTACAATCACACACTCACTACAGTAGAGCTAACAGTTTGTTTAGTGTTAACAGTGTTAATTGTAAGGAAGCCATGCAAAATGTCACTAAATCAGTTGCAAATATACCCCGCTTTCTTCCAACACCAATGTTCAGGTCTATAATATACATTTCTATTGTATACATTGTGCAGAATAATGTTTGTTATAGTAACCGGGTTGATAACACTGAAACTTGAAAGCAGCATTTTCTACACTTTTCTCACACACTTTTAGATTCCATAGATATATGTGTCAATGATTGGACTCTAGGGATGCAGATTTGTTTTAAGCATAATCCTCCCTTCCACAAGCGATTAAACTCTCAATTACTTAGTACTGGTATAAGATCTTAATGTGCAGACAGTATTTACTAAATTAATTCACAATTTCACATTTATTTTCTTAGATTACCCAGATGATGGAGTGTTTAAGTGGTCGGACAATAGTGCAGTGACCTACCAAAACTGGAATGATGAGACTGAACCTGCAGACACAGTCGGCCAGCATGACTGTGGAATGATCTACACAGGTGGGGTTAAAAACCACATTTTGTTAATTTAAAATATGTTATAGAGACATAATAAGGTGCTAAGCATTTGATTAAATTGCTAACTGTTTCACATCGAATCAAATATTTAGGAAAGGTCTCCCTGGTACTTTCAGACATGAGCTGTAATTGATATATATTTAGTTTAAAGCTATGTATCACAAAAATTGTTTACTACCTGAAAACATGCATAATGTTTTGCAAAGAATTGTTTAATATTATTCTGGTATGCTCATAATACCTGATTTCATCCCGATAGAATTCCATTGTAACAGTATAAATGTTATCTTCATGATATATGAACATCTTTGTATGTTACAGGAGATACCAGTGGCAAGTGGAACACAAATAACTGCTTTGTCCTCAAAGCTTACGTATGCAAGACAAGAGCTGGTGAGAACAGTTATAATGGATATCTGTCTGATATTGTTTAATTCCTCAAAGCTAAGGTATGCAAGACAATAGCTGGTGAGAACAATAATGAAAATCATACTTTGGAACTGTCTGATACTGTTTAAGTCCTCAAAGATAAGGTATGCAAGACAATAGCTGGTGAGAACAATAATGAAAATCATACTTTGGAACTGTCTGATACTGTTTAAGTCCTCAAAGCGTACGTATGCAAGACAATAGCTGGTGAGAACAATAATGAAAATCATACTTTGGAACTGTCTGATATTGTTTAATTCCTCAAAGATAAGGTATGCAAGACAATAGCTGGTGAGAACAATAATGAAAATCATACTTTGGAACTGTCTGATACTGTTTAAGTCCTCAAAACGTACGTATGCAAGACAATAGCTGGTGAGAACAATAATGAAAATCATTTCACATAATTTGGAACTGTCTGATGCTGTTTAATTGAGATACATATCCATTTAAACTACGATATCTTATACTAATCTTTACTACCTGCAACAGCTTATGAAAGACTTATTTCAATTATTTACAAAATATTGACACAGCTCCACTCTGTTTCACACATTTTTAGAAAATTATGATGATTAGGACCTAATGAAACCCAAGAATTTTTTTTCTTTCTCCACCAGGCCAACCGATTTATTACATCTCTCCAAATTTGCGTAAGTGCCTTTGTCATCAACATGATTAAATATTTGCATATATGATATGCATATATCCGATTGGCTGCCCATTTGGGATGTCATGAATGCATATCTTGCTCTTTTTCAATTTCTTTACTTCTGCATTAATGAACTTCTGTGAAAATATGAATAAATTTCAGTATTTTGTATCAATGGATCAAACTGTGGAACAGTGGGTTCTGTTTTAATTTCTTTATATTACATAATTTGACAGTCTTAACCTTAATAAATAATGATTTCCACTGTACATTGAATAGCTTTAGAAAGCACTATATGAACATGTGAATGTACAAGCAATTGAAGCACTGTGTCATAAAGGGGCTTGCAGCATCACTGCAGCCAGACTGCAAAGCAAGATAATGTTTTGTGCATTTTACACAAAAGGAACTGTTGGTCTGCAGAGATAATCTCTGTTGTTTTGATACTGATTCAGTTTTTCTTTTCGACACATACTTAAGTGACATGTACAAGTTGATTTTGCAGCTGTTGGTGATTGGATACTGATTCAGTTTTTCTTTCCGACACATACTTAAGTGACATGTACAAATTGATTTTGCAGCTGTTGGTGATTGGATACTGATTCAGTGTTTCTTTTTGACACATACTTAAGTGACATGTACAAGTTGATTTTGCAGCTGTTGGTGATTGGATACTGATTCAGTTTTTCTTTTCGACACATACCTAAGTGACATTTACAAGTTGATTTTGCAGCTGTTGGTGATTGGATACTGATTCAGTTTTTCTTTCCGACACATACTTAAGTGACATGTACAAGTTGATTTTGCAGCTGTTGGTGATTGGATACTGATTCAGTTTTTCTTTTCGACACATACTTAAGTGACATGTACAAGTTGATTTTGCAGCTGTTGGTGATTGGATACTGATTCAGTTTTTCTTTTCGACACATACCTAAGTGACATTTACAAGTTGATTTTGCAGCTGTTGGTGATTGGATACTGATTCAGTTTTTCTTTCCGACACATACTTAAGTGACATGTACAAGTTGATTTTGCAGCTGTTGGTGATTGGATACTGATTCAGTTTTTCTTTCCGACACATACTTAAGTGACATGTACAAGTTGATTTTGCAGCTGTTGGTGATTGGATACTGATTCAGTTTTTCTTTTCGACACATACCTAAGTGACATGTACAAGTTGATTTTGCAGCTGTTGGTGATTGGATACTGATTCAGTTTTTCTTTTCGACACATACTCAAGTGACATGTACAAGTTGATTTTGCAGCTGTTGGTGATTGGATACTGATTCAGTTTTTCTTTTCGACACATACCTAAGTGACATGTACAAGTTGATTTTGCAGCTGTTGGTGATTGGATACTGATTCAGTTTTTCTTTCCGACACATACCTAAGTGACATGTACAAGTTGATTTTGCAGCTGTTGGTGATTGGATACTGATTCAGTTTTTCTTTCCGACACATACCTAAGTGACATTTACAAGTTGATTTTGCAGCTGTTGGTGATTGGATACTGATTCAGTTTTTCTTTCCGACACATACCTAAGTGACATGTACAAGTTGATTTTGCAGCTGTTGGTGATTGGATACTGATTCAGTTTTTCTTTTCGACACATACCTAAGTGACATGTACAAGTTGATTTTGCAGCTGTTGGTGATTGCCCTGCCGGATGGAATCTGTTTGGTGATTCTTGTTACTATAGTGATACCTCACGCTCAGACTGGAACTCAGCAGAAGCCAAATGTGTCAACCAAAATGCTCATCTGGTAGCTATCAATGACGATGATGAACAGTCTTACATATCAAGTGAGTCTTATTGATTTATTACTGGGATAATAAATCTAACTTGTTAAGTTCAGTTCAGTAAACATAGTTGCAAAACTAGCAACTTTTGAATTTAAATGAAAGAATTCAACATTGTCTGCTATGTTAGGTCTATATTACCATGAAAATTAACAGAAAATTTCAATGTCATTGGAATTAAACAATTGATGTGGCTAAAATATTAATCCCTCTCATTGTAATATATTGGTATTGGTGTGTTGGATCAATGTTTAGAGTTCTAGAACCCTTAAAATGTGTTGAATTTCTAAATAAGAAATTGATAGAGAAAGGGAAGGGAGTTGGTTGTTGGAAGATCTCACAAACAGCTTGAGAAATGGGTAGTCAGGTAAAGTGCGGGGAGGGGAGTGTCATAGTAAATAACAGCCATAGGGCTAATGCCTGATGACAGGTAAAGAGTGGTTGTTTAATATACATTCATTTCATTTTACAGTGCGTGTTGCAGGAATTGGTGTGAACACATGGATAGGCCTTCATGATTCTGGAAACAGAGATAACTTTGTCTGGACTGATGGTAGCACTGTATGTCTTCCTTTCTTGTTGTCTTGTACTGCATTTTCTAATTGTACTTAGGTACTGACTGTAGCCTACTTAAGTGTAATTTCATCATGGCCATTAAGTTTAAGTGATTTAACCTTCAAGCATAACCAATGATCATAGGAAGCAGTGTATCTGCCTTTCTTGAGATAATTTCTTATAAATCTTTGAAAAAATGTTAATTCTGATTCCAATCCCTTGAAATCACTTAAACAATAAACCAAATCAGATTTTGCTAGTTATTCTTGTTCAAAAGGATATTTTTTTAATTTTTTTATTTATATCAAATACATAAGTCATCATTGGTTAGGTTGGGCACAGATTAGTAATGAACACAAGTTGTCATTGGTTAGGTTAGGCACAGAATATTAAATGAACACAAGTCATCATTAGTTAGGTTGGGCCCAGAATATTTAATGAACACAAGCCATTATTGTTTAGGTTGGGCCCAGAATATTTAATGAAAACAAGTCATCATTTAGTTAGGTTGGGTACAGAATATTTAATGAACACAAGTCATCATTGGTTAGGTTGGGCCCAGAATATTTAATGAACACAAGTCATCATTGGTTAGGTTGGGCACAGAATATTTAATGAACACAAGTCATCATTAGTTAGGTTGGGCACAGAATATTTAATGAACACAAGTCATCATTGGTTAGGTTGGGCCCAGAATATTTAATGAACAAAAGCCATTATTGGTTAGGTTGGGCATAGAATATTTAATGAACACAAGTCATCATTGGTTAGGTTGGGCACAGAATATTTAATGAAAACAAGTCATCATTAGTTAGGTTGGGCACAGAATATTTAATGAACACAAGTCATCATTGGTTAGGTTGGGCCCAGAATATTTAATGAACACAAGCCATTATTGGTTAGGTTGGGCCCAGAATATTTAATGAACACAAGCCATTATTGGTTAGGTTGGGCATAGAATATTTAATGAACACAAGTCATCATTGGTTAGGTTGGGCATAGAATATTTAATGAACACAAGTCATCATTGGTTAGGTTGGGCACAGAATATTTAATGAACACAAGTCATCATTGGTTAGGTTGGGCATAGAATATTTATTGAACACAAGTCATCATTAGTTAGGTTGGGCACAGAATATTTAATGAACACAAGTCATCATTGGTTAGGTTGGGCAAAGAATATTTAATGAACACAAGTCATCATTGGTTAGGTTGGGCAAAGAATATTTAATGAACACAAGTCATCATTGGTTAGGTTGGGCACAGAATATTTAATGAAAACAAGTCATCATTGGTTAGGTTGGGCACAGAATATTTAATGAACACAAGTCATCATTAGTTAGGTTGGGCCCAGAATATTTAATGAACACAAGTCATCATTAGTTAGGTTGGGCACAGAATATTTAATGAAAACAAGTCATCATTAGTTAGGTTGGGCACAGAATATTTAATGAACACAAGTCATCATTAGTTAGGTTGGGCCCAGAATATTTAATGAACACAAGTCATCATTGGTTAGGTTGGGCACAGCAGCTTTTCAAATTATCTGATATTTGTTTTTCAGTCACAATGAAATAATTGTTGTTGATTTTTTGCATAGGGAAATGTAAATTACCTGTTAATACACTTTTTGTGCTGGTGGTATAAACATGTAATTAGAGAGTGAAGTTTGCATGTGACATGTAATTAGAGAGGGAAGTTTGCATTTGACATGTAACTAGAATTGAAGTTTGCATTTGACATGTAATTAGCGAGAGAAGTTTGCATGTGACATGTAACTAGATTATAAGTTTGCATGTGACATGTCTTTGATGATCATGGTGCTGTTGTCTTCAGCTTGATCTCAGCAACTGGGCTTCAGGTAATCCAAACTATGATGTAGGAGGTGAGGCTTGTGTTGCGGCCATGGTGCAGGATAACAAAGAAGGTCTGTGGGATGACTTGAGCTGTTCAGATACAAAGACATCCATTTGTGAAAAGCCTAAAGGTAACAGCACCATTGCTAACTTCATGTTCTCACAGAGGGGTTGGGAGAACAGAAATGGGGAGAGGCAGAACAATTGGTTGTTGGAAGATCTTAAGATCTTAAAATAATAAAAGCAATGACATAGTAACAAACAAGTAGCCTTAGGTTATTGTTTAGCATTAGCTATTGTGATTCAACATAACTTTGCTTGAATTCTATATGATTGAATTGTTACACACTGAATAAGAAGTCAAGTGTAGAAAGTTCAACACTTGGCTGGAGGACTTTTGATGAATAAGTGAGTTGATGAATATGTGATAATCCATCTGTTTTCTACTAATAGCAGAAGACTGACATTTTAGATTTCTATCTATAGTGTCTGACTAATTGCATCTTGATCGATAGTGTCTGACTTAATGCACCTGTATCTATTGTGTCTGACTTAATGCACCTGTATCTATTGTGTCTGACCGAATGCACCTCTATCTATAGTGTCTGACTGAATGCACCTGTATCTATAGTGTCTGACCGAATGCACCTCTATCTATAGTGTCTGACCAACTGCACCTCTATCTATAGTGGCTGACCAACTGCACCTCTATCTATAGTGGCTGACCAACTGCACCTCTATCTATGATGTCTGACCAACTACACCTCTATCTATGATGTCTGATCAACTACACTCTATCTATAGTGGCTGACCAACTGCACCTCTATCTATAGTGTTTGACCAGATGCAACTCTATCTATAGTGGCTGACCAACTACACATCTGTCTATGGTGTCTGATCAACTGCACCTCTATCTATAGTGGCTGACCAACTGCACCTCTATCTATAGTGTTTGACCAGATGCAACTCTATCTATAGTGTCTGACCGAATGCACCTCTATCTATAGTGTCTGATCAACTGCACCTCTATCTATAGTGTCTGATCAACTGCACCTCTATCTATAGTGTCTCATCAACTGCACCTCTATCTATAGTGGCTGACCAACTGCACCTCTATCTATAGTGGCTGACCAACTACACCTCTATCTATAGTGTCTGATCAACTGCACCTCTATCTATAGTGTCTGATCAACTGCACCTCTATCTATAGTGTCTCATCAACTGCACCTCTATCTATAGTGTCTCATCAACTGCACCTCTATCTATAGTGGCTGACCAACTACACCTCTATCTATAGTGTCTGATCAACTGCACCTCTATCTATAGTGTCTGATCAACTGCACCTCTATCTATAGTGGCTGATAAACTGCACCTCTATCTATAGTGGCTGACCAACTGCACCTCTATCTATAGTGTCTGACCAACTGCACCTCTATCTATAGTGGCTGACCAACTGCACCTCTATCTATAGTGTCTGATCAACTGCACCTCTATCTATGATGTCTGACCAACTACACCTCTGTCTATGGTGTCTGATCAACTACACTCTATCTATAGTGTTTGACCAGATGCAACTCTATCTATAGTGGCTGATAAACTGCACCTCTATCTATAGTGTCTGATCAACTGCACCTCTATCTATAGTGGCTGACCAACTGCACCTCTATCTATAGTGTCTGATCAACTGCACCTCTATCTATAGTGTCTGATCAACTGCACCTCTATCTATGATGTCTGATCAACTGCACCTCTATCTATAGTGTCTGATCAACTACACTCTATCTATAGTGGCTGACCAACTGCACCTCTATCTATAGTGTTTGACCAGATGCAACTCTATCTATAGTGTCATTTTCAAGTTTGACAAGAATAGTTACTATGCCTATTTTCATACTATTCACAATCTGTTAATTATGTTTGCACATTTATACTGATTGTGTAACAGTTGAAAAAATCCTTATTGCTTAACTGGTTATCAGTTGTGTAATTTTGTTTATTTTAAATGCTGAAAAGAACGCCCTAGTGACCTGACTTGTTATTTATATTAATGTGACTTTGAATTTTACTGCCATAAAGCTAACCATCGTCGTTGTTTTTATTCCTTCACATTTGCTAGAATGCGAGACCTACACTTCCCGGACTACAGACCTGGACTTTTATTACCGCTATCATCCGTCTCCTCTACCTACTAACCGAGTTGAGTTTCAGGTGCGGGCCAGCAATGACGTCCACATTTCTCTATCTTCATCCAATACGGGTCAAGGTCAAATGTATGAAGTCGTTATTGGTGGATGGAGCAACACCCAGTCAGTAATTAGAACCTGTGGTCAATGTGCCCATGTAGCTGAGGTTCAAACCATCGGTATTCTCAGTGCATCTGAATTTAGAGGGTTTGTGATCACCTATGAATCCAATGGATATATAGCTGTGTACAAATATGGTGAGGGAATACCATTCATGTTTTGGACGGACCCGAATCCTTTTCAGATTAACTATGTTGGCTATTCAACAGGCTATGGGAGTGAAGGAGAATATAAGTTCTGTGATCTTGGTAAGATATTATTTTAACAATTTTGTTCTTATCAAGTTGAAGATCAAATTTATTTCTCATATTCATTCCTGCATAAATACAGAGCAAACATAAATAGCATTTACTGTTACAATGAAGGACACGTCCATAGAAATATAATCTTCCACAGAAGCTGTTGACCTTTGAAGAAAAATACACATCTGTAAGTATAAAAATGGTAGTAAAAAGTAAGAAAGACATAGCTTATATGGAACAGAATACTGCAACCTTTCTAATTGAAGTAGTTTCTTGAACTTTGTAATGAAGTGTGTTTTACACACAAATGCAGCTACACACAAATATCTTGTGAGGTTATTGCATTTACTAATGCTTAAGCCTAGACAGTTGAACCCACTGTGAGCTCTCATCCTAAGACAATTGAACTCACTGTGACAATAGCTTCCATCCTGTGACTATTGAGCCCACTGTGACAATAGCTCCCATCCTGAGACAATTGAACCCACTTCAACAATAGCTCCCACCCTTAGATAATTGAAACACTATGACGATAGCTCCTATCCTTAGATCATTGAACCACTGTGACAATAGCTACCATCCTGTGACTATTGAGCCCACTGTGACAATAGCTCTCATCCTAAGACAATTGAACTCACTGTGACAATAGCTACCATCCTGTGACTATTGAGCCCACTGTGACAATAGCTCCCATCCTGAGACAATTGAACCCACTGTGACACAAACCGCCATCATGAGACAATTGAACCCACTTCAACAATAGCTCCCATCCTTCGATCATTGAACCACTGTGACGATAGCTCCTCTCCTTAGATCATTGAACCACTGTGACAATAGCTACCATCCTGAGACAGTTGTACTCACAGTGACAATAGCTACCATCCTGAGACAGTTGTACTCACAGTGACAATAGCTACCATCCTTTGATCATTGAACCACAGTGACAATAGCTACCATCCTGAGACAGTTGTACTCACAGTGACAATAGCTACCATCCTGAGACAGTTGTACTCACAGTACAATAGCTACCATCCTGAGACAGTTGTACTCAC
>JAIPMN010012593.1:0-10107 GCA_020650975.1 Apostichopus californicus
TTTCCTATAAACTATGACTTGGCTGGTTATGTTAATAATTTTATGTGCTGAATCACTGTTTTCTTTTTGAGCCTGATAGACTGAAAACAAGGAATCAAATAGGATTTCTGGGAAAGACCTGCAGGGTTGTATGAAAACAGGTTGATCTATTGTTCCTGCTGGTAGGGTATGTCTGACTTCAGTATAGGGTTTGTGGTGTTTGTGGTGTATGATTCATTGGCAATGACCTCATGTAAGGTCATAACATCCTGTTGCTTCTCAACAAAAATAAATCCTTGTGTTTAGACAATATTGAATCAAACCTAGATCCTTTCTATATAAAACATTTAGAGGGGTAGGGGGGAGGGGAGGGGTGGTAGACATTGACTAGAAAAGAGTTGTTGTGGTAGTTGGAAGGTGGTGTCAGTAAAGTCACATCATGGTGATAAAACATCACCCAGAATATAAATATTTAATTGTCAATGGTTAAAGGTAGGTAATGGTAATACCAGTTTAACCTTGCAGGAATCGGTGTATTAAAAAAAAATTCATAGTGGTTATGATTTATGAACAATTGAAACATATACCTTCTTGAATGCATGCATGCATGCATATAAAAATCTATCTATCTATCTATCTGTCTATATATGGATATATGTTTATAGATATATATGTATGGGTAATGGTTAAAGATTTTTGTGAAGTGTTACCTTTAAGGGAAATTATTGAAGAATACAGACCATTTCCCCAACCACTTGCTTTTGATGTTTACAATAGTGTACCCAATGCCCTTGCACTTCATTACATTTCCTTTCCTTGTGTGGTCAGCTGTAAAGGGGACAATCGATGGGGGGGGGGGGGGAGATTGGGAGGGGGAGGGGGAGGGAAGCAAGGCATAGGGGCTCATCCTACCCTATCCACATGTAGCATATCATTATGTCATAAACCTTATCTAGAGTACTTCTTTACCTTTAGGCTTATGGGATCATGTTCCCCCCTCACCTCACACCCCCACCAAAAAAAACACCTCCATTAATTCACATTGGCAATGGTAATAGATTATAATTCAGTTGAATATATTTTTGAAGTATGATGATATATCCAAGACCTCAAGTATAATATGTATGAATTTGGACACACACAGCATTACCAAATGTGTCAATTTCATGATTTTTTGGACACAATTCTGGCCACCAACTTGGCCCTCTACCCCTGCTTTGCAACTGTTACAGTGCCCACTCCCATTTTCATTGTTGTATATTGTCTTAACCTCCTCTCTGTCTCGTGCAATCAGTGCTTGCATCGCATGTTTGCGTGTTAACAATGTTTGAAGTCGTCACAGATTGCAACGTGCCTTTACACCTTCAGCAGAGCTAAAGTAAATGTTCTGTTGTGTACCGTGTCAGAACACTTTTTATGACTTAACCTGAGTATTAGCTAAACTCTGGGTGCATAGTAAGCTTTGTACAATAATGCTATTGTCATTGACCTGATTCTGTAGAAACAATGGTATATAGCTTGTCAGCTACTTGACAGTGATAACAAAGGGAACCTATTGTAAATATTATACCTAGCAGGTACTTGGAAAATATTGGACTTTTCAAGGGTTCCTGTATAACAAGAAAGAGAAAACAAACTGTATGCAAATATTTCTATCCAAGTCCACACACCGGATGAATCTAAAGATATAAGAGTAAACTGATTGTTTCTTTTTCTGTATGAGAATCAAACGATCCACTTAAAGACTGAGCATATTTAAGATGTGAAAAGGTAAACTTACTTTTATTTTCATTATTAATTATAAGCACTCAGTAGTTTCAAAGCTTGATGGTTTAAAGCAAATTCTTGCAAAAAGGTACTTTTCCCCTGAATAACAGGAAAGAGAAAACAAAGGTTCACTGATATTTATCGAAGATCAGAGTCTGATTATTCCACATATATCTAATGATATTAACATAAACATACTGATTGTTTATTTTACTGTATATATGCAAATCAAATCAACTAATTATGTAATATGATCACAATTACGTGTGATAAGTTAATAAACTCTCGTTATTTTCAATGTTAACTGTAAATCAACGTAAAAGTTTTCACAAATTTCATGGGGGTTTATTGCAAATTCTGGAGAAAAAAAATTATATTTTTTATTTAGTATGTAAATGTATCATTTGACAGAGCTGTAACATGACTATAGTCCTTCCACATGAATTTACAACAACTGCTCAGTTGAGACATGGATGCACATAGATGGATGCACATGGATGCACATAGTACAGACTATCATTGGATTTCAATATAAGAAAGACACAATCTACTGTATAGGTAGGTGTTGTACCATAATTAATTGCACCATTGACTTTACACACTAAACTTGTCACTTTCCAAGTAAGGTCGCTAGAGCATACATAGAAGTTATATCAACTGACATGTTCCTACCCACCATATATGATAGATGATGGCTTTGGCTATCATACCACCACATTCAGTGTTTGCCACATTGATTACTTAGATTTTGAGCTGTAAGAGACCAAAGTTTAGCATGATGCTCCCCCAACCCATATATGCTAGCTCTTGCTGCGGATTCTTCTTGTTTCACCCAGGATTTGCTAAAACGCCTTAAATCTCTTTTAATCCTCCAGAGTTTTAGACCAGATGTCAATAGCTTATTTAATCCTCTTCAGTATCCAAGTATAAAACAAAAATAATGATGAAGACTCCAAAACTGCCCCTCCCCCCCAAAAAATCACTTCAGTAGGTCAATTTAGAAGATAATTTCTTGATGACGTTCAACCTTTTAGACAGAGTTATAATGTTGCACTATTCTAATTGTGGTTAGACACTTGGTACTTTTTAAGGAAAGCCACCCAAGAAAACCTGGGCACGAAAAACCAAACAACCGAACGACTGATCCGCTCTCAATCCCCAGTCCCCTTGCATCGAGACTGTGACTGTGTGATCATCGTCATGTGTGTGTAACGGTTGCCCTACGAGGGGAACATAATGCCACACTTCATCTTAGCCAAAAGGCCAAGAAGCGATTCACTGAAGAAGATTTACAACTTTACACCTAACCTCTGATCTCTATGGAAAGGTGTTTGTCACCTGGATGATATAGTCTTGATCTGACAGATTTTTAATTAGGTTACAGTTCTACATGTGAATTTATCATTACATGGAATTATAAGCACTGGTACTGTTACGAGTACATACAGTCATGTTGAATGGCATTTACAGTATATAGGCTACACATACAGAGCCATGTATGTAGTGCATGACAAAAGGTGACATGTTCTCAGTAAAGTATATAGGCTGCTGATACAGAGAGGTGTGTGTAGTATATACATGAGAAAGGTGACATTTTCTCAGTTAAAGTGCAGCTTAATTTAATTGCCAACTTTCACATTTTATGAATTCTAACCTACTGAACTATTTATTCAAATGAGATTACTCAATCTAAGGAACTCTCATGCAGTAGATCTCTTTTTCATCAGATTTATATAATGTAAAAAAAAAATATATTAAAAATTTAACACAATTCTGCAAATTTCATAACTGATGTATGCTATTTACAAAATTTAATTCCATGATACCAACAAATATAGAGACATTTTCAAAATGTCGATGTTTCCCTACCTAATTAAAATTGACTTTATTAATTAATGCTATTTAACTATACATTGCAATTGATTTTCATTTGTGAAATAGTATCAGAATTGTTTTATGTTTTTACCGAACCTGAAAAATAATTTGCAAAAGAGAAAAAAAATTAGTTGGACTTTTATTTAAAAATTTACTTTGATTTTAATAAATTTGTGGCCCAGGCACTTTTCATACTCATACTGATTATCACAAAGGTTATTAAAAGCTATTCAGAAATGTTTAACCATTTCAATTTCTTGCGCTCATTGTATTAACTGAAAGCTGACTAGTCAAGCTAACAAACTACTTTATAAAGGAGATTTCTCTTCTAAATTAACTGAAGGTACGGCAGAAAGCTACTTTAAAACATGACTTTGGTGTCAATTCTGAGTTTTTTCACATGCCCATTTATGATAAAAATTAAGGGCTCTGTAGGTATTTATCATCTCAGGAGCATGTATGTGTTGTGTTTATTCACACGGTCTATCCATTGTGTATTTATTCATTATACACGATATGTTTGCATATCAGCTTAATGAGCAGAGACATGATCTGTGCCAAACATGTATATTAAGTTTTCTGTTCTTCTGAAATACAAATATGGAAGACTTATTTAGTCCTCGGGTTATGTACAATGTGGCTGGAAGCTGTGTATAATTGATAGGTACATAAATATAG
This sequence comes from Apostichopus californicus, assembly GCA_020650975.1. Classification (NCBI taxonomy): domain Eukaryota; kingdom Metazoa; phylum Echinodermata; class Holothuroidea; order Aspidochirotida; family Stichopodidae; genus Apostichopus; species Apostichopus californicus. Next base: position 4,300 of record JAIPMN010012593.1, read on the forward strand.
CTTGTTCTGGACAGGGCAGTCAGGCAGACAGTCAAAAGAATATTTTGTTTGATGTCAGGTCATGATGAAGCCCCCATGACAGATGTATAGAGCAAAGGAGAACTAATTGGTCTTTGAGGAAATTAATATAGGGATGCCTAAAGCAAACTTGGCCACTAAGCTTACGTTCAAAGCAATTTGAAAATTTCATATATGACAGCGATGGCTAAGTATGCCATGTGCAGACATATTCTCATGGATATAAGGAGGGTGGTTGCTAAGGCATGAATGAAGTCATTATTAATTAAGGTCATGCATACTGTGTAACTTGAAAGATACAAGGAGAAGCTACCCCAACCATCATTAATTGGCACATATATGATACAGATACTTTATAATGCCCCAAACAATTTGTAATTTAGGGTTATAAAATTTGCAGTGTGGCATGGGAAAAAGGAAGAGGGCTGTAGGAACTTTCCTAGATTGTAAAATATATATATGCCCAGCTTTCTTTCTCCCATCCACTACATCCCTTCTCCCATTCCTCTCCTCCCACCGTCTCCTCCCACTCCCCTTTCCCACTCCTTGCATTTACCCCCACTGCTCCATCCCACTTATCCAAATCTCCCACCTACCAATCTTCTTCCACTTACCTGTCTTCTCCCACTTACCCGTCTTCTCCCACTCTTTCTCTACTCCCCAGCTCCCACTCTCCATCTTCTCCCACTCCCCGGCTTCCCCACTTACCTGTCTTCTCCCACTCTTTCCCTACTCCTTCCATTCTCCCACTTACCTGTCTTCTCCCACTTACCCGCTTCTCCCACTCTTTCCCTGCTCCCCTTCTCTCACTCCTCTATCGTCTCCCCTTACCTGTCTTCTCCCACTCTTTCCCTACTCCTCCCCTTCTCCCACTTACCTGTCTTCTCCCTACTCCTCCCCTTCTCCCACTTACCTGTCTTCTCCCACTCCTCTGTCTTCTCCCACTATTTGCCTTCTCCCACTCCCCCATCTTCTCCCACTTACCTGTCTTCTCCTACTCCTCCATCTTCACCCACTTACCCGTCTCCTCCCATTCTTTCCTTACTCCTCCCCTTCTGAAGCTTCTGTATGTGTGACGATGGCATGATTCTGTCTCTGATATGAAGTAGGTGTCATCTTTGATATCTTTAACATAATTTGTAGGAAAACATGTATTTAAATGGGTAAAGACCGTCTAGTAGACAATATAAAAACATGTGTTGTAATGGTTGGATTGAACTAAAATTGGCATCAATGATGGAAGAGTTTGACATGAACGTTACCCTATCGCTGCAGGTAACCGGTGTTAGCTTCTGCATTTCCACTATGGATCAAACATGGAGTCCCATTGTGAACCCTGGACCTCTTGTTTCCATCTCGGTGTGAGTTTGCTTTCATAGGAAACTATTATCAGAGCTTTGATCAAACCTTTACTGTGTTGAGGTGGCAGGCCCCTCGTTGAAAGTCTGTGAAATTAAATAATTCTCCCGTGTATCGATCCTCTGGTAGTCCCAGTGCTCATACTTCAAGCTATCAAAATATATTGAGGTAGTAATCTCTGGATAGACCTAGACCAGACACACGTAAGAATTTTTTACCTTTTTTTTCACTCTTTCTGACCCAAATTAAATTTTCATCTCTCTCTCCTGCCCCCTACTGTTGATTGTATTGGATCAGTTTCTTGAAAGTTGAAAGAAAATCACGAAATGGGAGAACCCTTAGGCCAAGCACTTGTCAAGTGTATTCCTTGGTTTGTGAGGTAACATGACAAGCAGAGGGCCTGAATAATGTAACACAAGTTGGCTGTACTCTACTTTAATGGCATGTTTAGTCAGTCTAGGTTGATTTGAAAGGAGAAAGTTGTGTGTCATTGTCTTCATTAGCTACCTATTGACCAGATATTGGTCAATTTTTACATGCCTGGCTGGGGGGGGGGGGAAATATATTGGAATCCAAACAACTTTCGTAATATTTAAACTCACTGGTAACATAAACTACTTTCTGGAAAAAAAAAAATCAAAATTACAAAATACAAGTATCATCAAAATTATGCAAACACATGTTTTAAGACTGGAAAATAGGTTTCATATTATGATCATGAATTGCATATATTATGTCTGCTTCTGTAGCTTGAATAAAAGTGGGGGGACAGGGGTAGGGGAGAGGGGTAGGGGAGAGGGGGTAGTGGAGAGGGTAGGTGAAAGGGGTTGGGGACTGGGATAGGGGTAGGGGAGAGGAGGTAGAGGAGAGGAGAGGAGGTAGGGGATTAAAAAACAGTTGAATTTAAGAAGAAAAAATAGAAGAAAGTACTCTTTTATTCTTTTGTTGAGCATCAGGTAATGTTATTTTTCTTATTCGAATCGTTTTGAATGTACTTAAGTTGCATTTTGTTTGCACATTATTTTGTCAAAATACTGTATTCTAGATGGAAAATGTAAGTTTCAGTCTCCTTTCAAGTACCTTTCACTTGAAGTAACCTCCATCTTGTATGTATTGCAGCATTTTATTTGGAAATTCAAGCATGGCCAAGAGGCTTAAATTGGTTGAGCCATGCTCTGACTGAAACCATCTCAGTCACATGCTATTGATAATGATTAGCTCAGTCAGGCCTGGTTTAAAGTCGCTTGAATCCCTCTGATCATGGATATCTCAGTAATCTGTTCAAATATGAATAAAGGATGCTAAGATGTTTTAGGCTTCAATGAATCATTGGCAATAAGGAAATGTTGATGGCCTAGATAAAAATCTACATCATTGAAAGGAAGACGAAGAGGTCGGTTCTTTGTATCGTGATAATAACAACTGTAACGAAAATGTTCATACCGTCATGGTAACAAAGTTGTATATATATTCAGGCTGTGGTTTCGGCTCATTTAGAACTAATGGCTTACACGTGTCACAAATGACTTGAGTCTGCTTCAATATAATTGTTTGATACTTTACATGAGTTACATGAGTTTAAAAGGATAAAAACAACGGATTTATTATCTATATATGCTTATATATGCTTCCATGCATGTAAATCAAGTTCAAGGTGGAATCAATTGACTGGAAGTTTATATTTATTCAGATATCTTTCTGTTCCATAAAACACCTTCCTGGGGATGGCAAATTTTTAGTATAGTACTGATTTCTGTCAGAGCAAAAAGTTTTGCATTTGGTTGTTAGTTTGTTGTCAGTTTTAAACCTACTGATTGAACGAGAAAATTGATTCGACCAGATCACTCCCCTCAAATGACTTTAGTTAACAAGAAATTATGGATTTCATCCACAACAATTTAGACACGATTGTTTGCATATAACCATTCATAACATGCAGTCCTGTTAAATGTTAAGGTTAATTAACAAACAAAATTCATTCTTAAATTTAAAATTTGAAGAGTTTAAACTAAACAGCTCCATTTTTAATGCAATTATGGAAGTAATATGTATGAGTGCTCAACCATATCAATTTGCTTCAGTGGGAGAGTCGCATTTTTCTTTATCACCATCTGAGTTGACTATAATGCCTCTCCGGGTAGCTCATTGGTCTTGTGGGAGAGGCTGAACATGTTATTACATGCATAGCCTGCAATGTACATGTAACTGTACACGCAACGTACACGGTCAAACGGCCACGTGTGCAATCGGCTATACAAACACAGAGTCAGTGTACACAGCGCCTCCTAAATCATTTGAAAATGCGCCCTTTAATACCACTGCCATAACAGTTTACCTGCATCTGGGATTTTAATAGGCCCTCGTGCTAGTTTCTGGGAAATTGAGCTGCATGTGCAAGTGACTTTTTCATGCTCGTTCCCTTTGCTAGGCTTGGCGAATTGATTATGTAATTTACACAGGCTAACGTTCCAGACTAAAATCGTTGCAAAGTGAAGAAGCAGGCAGTGGCGAAAAATGAACGGCAGTCTTACTAAAGGGCAGATTTTCAAATGCGGCAATTGCATGATCACATAGTGTTGCATGATCACATTGCATGATGATTGCATGATTGATGCATTGCATGCATGATGATTGCATGCATGATGATTGCATCACATTGCATGATCACATTGCATGATCACATACGGAGTGTTAGCTCAGTGGTTAACGCCGGTGCCTTTCAATCATAAGGTCCCCGGTTCGAGTCACTCCCAGATTAATGTATGTCGTCCAGTTACAGAGTTTTTGACAATTAACAATTCATAACCATGGACGTTAAATATGAATGTGAGAGACTGACTTCGGTCAGCTTGCGGCTTTGATAAGCCAATGAGGCTTCTTCGCGAGTTCCTGCTTGCAGGAGGATCTAATATACATACATACATACATAGGGTTGTTAAGAAAACTTAGTCTGACTGTAATTTGCTATGCATGCTAAGAAGTCATTCTGGAAATTTGTGCTAAAAAGAGTAAGATATAATTACAAATAGTTGAACAAGTGAATGATAACATCACAGTTCTATTGTAATTACCATTTCATATGTACTGTATACAAATGTATGCAGAATCTGTTTTCAAGTAAAGGCCTGTATCATGAACACTTGTACGCTGTGACTGCACACATAACAGGTATATAGTCTCACACGACTATGTGACCCCTGTTCGAAATGGAACGATTCGTTAAGTTTCTTATGCATATTGAGAGAAATGGGCCTGTCTAAGCAAGTTTTACTTCATTAGACAGGGTCCCTATGGGTGGAGGTGTTCGGAAATCAAGAAAAAGGTTAAGATTGGTCATGATTAAACTATGACGAATACAGACATGTATGTACTTTGTCGAACCAAGCTTGTTTGTCTGGACACGAGCTGTTCATATAGATCTGCAACCCTATTGTTTTCAACAGCAAAACATGATATCTTAGAAAAATCATCCAGGTCACTATGTACAACTTTGATTCTTTCACTAAAGTTTTAATTTCATTCAGTTGTAGAAACATAAAAACGAATGTGGACAAAGTACTAGCACTGTAAAGTTCTTGTCCGTACTAACGTCCATTGAATAAGGAGTTAATCAACGGTCTAGCGTGCGTTACTCACAGGATTAAAGCACGATTGGGGGATAATGCAAGCGATGCACGAGGGCGGAGCCCGAGTGCATCCAGCGATAGCATTAACACCCGGAGTGCATTAATCATGTGAGTAACGCACGCTAGACCATTGATTAACCCTGTTCATTCATACACTACCATTTGTGTGGGGGAAAAATCATAAAACAAAACATTTTTGGTTACATATAACCAAAGATTTATTAAAGTGATGCCCCGTAATTTTACCGTGCGTTACTCACAGGATTAACCACAGTCAGCTGACCTGAATGGACCAATAGGATTTAGGAATCTTTACTAAGTATGAATGAACAAGATTTTGCAGTGCGAGGGGTCGTTGACACATACTGCGTCAAATGTCACAAAACAAATTCAAATGGACAGGCTATAAAAATATTCTACCTTCGTATACTCCTCACCGGTTGCCATAAAGGAAGTTGCTCCAGGGAAGTAATTCATGTCAATTGTTTTCAACGAAATGTCACACTAATTTGATAAATGCTTCCTTAAAAACATTTTATTGGCAACGTTCAATTATTCAGACTTGTGTGTGTTAATATTGCACATACAGTACGTGTTTAGTATGACCTACAGGGATGTGAAATGCCAAGGGTTAAAGCTTCAATCAAATGAATTTCAGACAAATTCATTACGGACGGAAATTTTGATGATATAGCTTTGAATGTCAACATAACGTAGTTCACTTAGTGAAATAACAAGAAATGGTCGCATAATGTCAAGACATTTGCAATTTGCTGTCAACATGTTTACAAATTCCCCGGTTATT
>JAIPMN010012595.1:0-12050 GCA_020650975.1 Apostichopus californicus
TTTTAAATTGATTTTACCACTACTTTCTGGCATTAAACTTTGTCTCACATCGACTGTTATAAATGAGACATTGCCCCTACGTCAATTGATCAAACAAACTTCGACCAGGCGTTGTCATTATTTGAGATGGAAAAGGAGATGATAATTACAAAACCTTCTAAATATTTCTTTATTTTTGCAGGTTTGATAAAAGTTATGAAAGTTATGTAGTAGTAAAATTCGAGTCTGTTACTTTTTTTTATATTTTTTTGTTCATTTTATTAATTTTAAAGTTTTCTATTTTTCTTAATTCTAAAGTTCCTTCCTTTGTCAAAATTTCTTCAGTAAAATAAGCTCAAAGTGATAACCTTGACGTATGCAACTCTGTTAGAGTCCTTCAAACTTTGTAATTCAAGAGCTCTTGAAGTATTTTATTGACTGGTATAAATAATATTTGCTTTGACTTTTCTTGTTATTTTGTGAATTTTTAAAAATGCAAAATGTTAGTTTTTTGTTTCTGTTTTTTTTTAGTATTCAGTTTCAAACATTCTTACCTGAAAGTAAGTTTGAAGTTTTCTGAAACCACACACCAGTCAATAATAATTAAAAAGGTTGAACACTATCAGATGGTTGAAAAACTGAAATAGGGCTTTCTCTCACTGGGCCTCCTTGTTCAACAACTTAAACGAATTAATGATAAGACTACTGAATCATTAATGTATTCATTGAAACAGGGAAGAAAATGAGAAACCTTTATCATTTTATTTTAATCAATTCTTCGAGGAAGGTCAAATCAGGAAAACAATTTGGTCATTACATTTGTTCTTACTTTATTATTTTAGTTTCTTTTCATTCTCTTTTCTTCTCCCCCCCCAACCTCCCCCCCCCCCCTTTTATTGAGTTATTTATATCTGCAATTTGTTCTTCACTCTTTAAAAGCTATAGTCATTTTGTAAGTTTGTCAAATGTTTAAATAATACCTGATGAGAAGAGAAAATTACAAAGAATAATTAATTGATGCACTTCTATATGCTAGTAGAAATCTCTGTGTGGTAAATCCCCCAAATGGTTAAGTACTGGGATATTGTGCACTGATCACAGCATAGGTATTATTATTATCAGAACATGGTCATTTCAATACAGACATTACGATGGTCAAACCGGCTTGCATACTCATACCACATGAATTGCTACATCACTACTTTAAAGCAAATGGCTACGTTTGCAGAAATACATCTCTACTGGCACATATGCTCTGTTAGTTTGTTGTATCAATATCACTGGTGATGTGCCAATTCTTGAGAATGTTGGTTAATGTTGAAGAAGAAATTAGCAATATTAAGCCTAGCCCCAGCCTTATTCTTAACAATGTTGGTGAACGTCGAATAAGAAATTACCAATATTAAGCCTAGCCCCAGTCATATTCTTGAGAATGTTGGTTAATGTTGATGAAATCATCAATATTTAGCCTAGCCCGGCCATAATTTGAGAATGTCGAAGAAATTAGCAATATTTAGCCTAGCCCCAGCTATATTATTGAAAATGTTGGTTAATGTTGATGAAATCATCAATATTTAGCCTAGCCCGGCCATATATTTGAGAATGTCGAAGAAATTGGCAATATTTAGCCTAGCCCCAGCTATATTATTGAAAATGTTGGTTAATGTTGATGAAATCATCAATATTTAGCCTAGCCCTGGCCATAGTCTTGTAACAGATGTATTAAACTACTGTATGTTCAAGACAACCTTTGCATATAAGAATCAGGGTTAACATTGTTCTTTTCATTTCCTGTTGAGGCTTAACTATCAGCTAACTTTGCACATTATTAAATGGAATCAATTTGGTTAAGGTTAACACAACAGTATAAACACGTCCAACTGCTCTGGCATTTGTTAGGAACCTTGTTCATATAGCTTTTACGTGCCTAATCACATGTAAGCGTTTTAACTGATGCCAAAACAAGATTTTGTATAAAGGAAATTGTGGACAAAAAGTTCCCAGGGATTTATTTCAAAATAAGATGGCCAAAGTCACCCCCCTCCCCCATAGAACATGTAGATCTGTCTAAAGGTGTACTCTTTGTTATAAGATCATCAGATTAGTGTATGTGTGTGTGCATGTGAATAAATAAGGGTGATTCAAAAATGTTAAAGGATTAATTCATCACTATGGTGATCATTCTGTAAGTAGTTTGAAAACAAAAGAAAATGTGTTTACCACAAACAATCCAAATACTGAAAACATCAAAACCCACAATCAGATTCCTCTTTACAAACTATGAGTTGCATGCCAACTTAACTTCCATCAATAGTTTAATGGCTCTGACTGTTAATAGGACTCAGCCAAACTTTGCATTGTAATTATTATTTTAAGAGAGGTTAGTTAAAACAACTTTTGCTAATTTGAAATTGAACAATGTTTTCCATTGTGACCCTTTAAGTTCTCTCAGTAAATAACAGTGACTTGATGACAAATGATTTCACTTGATGACATCGTTACAGACAATTCCTGCTCAATTGGACATGAAGATCTTGGCAACTCTCGATACAAGGAAATTAATGCACTCACAATTTAGCGTGTCGAGTGATGCTGCGAAACATTTTTTAGCTTTCCCTTCGAGTATTGATGTTTGTTTGCATAAAATATCAAATTTTTTGACAATTAGAGGTGCTCTAGTCAAGAGAGAATTGTTTTATGCTCTGCGTCTAGATTGTTATTAAGACAATTTTGCAAATTCTTAATGAAAAAATGAAACTTTATGCACAGTTTGGCCGTGAAAATCACTTCACACGTGAAATTCTAACAACCTTTACTTTCTTGACTCAAAATGAAATAACAACTTCTCGAACTGTGCTCTGCGAGGTTTCGTATCCTTCAAAGGGGAAATAAAATATGGATGCCACTCTTAATCATAAAGGCTTCTCAGATGTACTTCATATCATAAATTACTGAGAACTTGAGACCTAAAGAGCAAATATTCAAAACTAATATAATCATTCTGAATAGACGCTCTCATAAATCCAACATTTTGGTCTCAACATAAATATACATTCTATATTTATGAAAAATTATATTTTGTAACCAAAACCAAAAAAAAATCAGGGGGAATGACCCATGCTGAACATGGATTTGAATGGCTCGTGGTTTCTATGGTAATGGGGTAAAGAAAGTGCGAAGGTTTTAACGGAGGCAAGAACGGGGTAGCGTGGGGATCATTAGATTACATCTGATACTACGTTAATATTTAAAGCGATGAAGACAATTCTCTCTCACAACCAATTAAAGTGGAAATAACAGAGTCCTTTAAGTGTTCAGTTTGATCCAAGGATCGATCCATTAAGGAGGGAGGGGAATTTAAGTATAATCAGGGGTTACATACTGAAACCAGAATACATAAAGAGACAAATTTGTGATGCTTTGTTGATGTCATCATCTTATCAGTTATACAAGAAGAAAGTGAGGGGTTGGAATGAGGAGGAGGAGAGGAAGTTATCACCGATGCAAGAAAGTTACATTCATAACGGGAGTAGTGTTAATGCAAATAACTGTTGGACATGTATTTAAATATATTCCAACATTCTCTCGACATTTGCAAACATAACCTTTTATTAAAGGTTGACACGGAACTCCTGTTGCACCTTACCAAGTACATTGCAACTAAACAAGCCATACTCGGGAAATAATTTACTGTTGAATATTGAGTAGCAGTTTTGGAAGGCTCTGAAAACTCCTTTACAAAATACTATGGTAATCTGTGTACAACCGCTTGTATATACATCTTTATACTTGTAAAGCAATTTACCCGGTTTGTATATCGTTTTACGATGCGATACCAGATAATTATTCCCTGCGTACGGAAGTCTAATTGTGTAGACTATAAAACTAGAATGAAGTTATTGTTGATGTACTTTATATCTTTGGCCATGTACATACTCAGATGTTTCTTTTATCTCTAGGTGCTTGCAAAGTACTCAGATGAGTAACAAGTATTTCTTAATCAAGCGTTTGCTCAACAAAGAGGAAGTCTTCCCTCTCCAAGATGCTTCCAAATTTTTAAGCCTGATTTAACAGATAAGACGATTTATAAGAAAGAACCTTTTTTTAAGGAGATTTTGCGATACTCATAGAAAAGAGCAAAGTGACTGTTTTAAGAGTGATTTTCAAAAAGGATATCTTCCCCTATCATTGTAGATTTTGTATAGAGGGCGGTCAATTTACGCTCAAAAGGAGCCAATTTGTTGCTTCCGGAGGCCTTGATTGCTGCTGTCTCTGTTTGCTTCACGACACCCACTTTGTATCCCTTGGAAACGAGCCTTCGTGCATGGATAAACAACCGATGGGTCGGTATGCTCGCCACGATAAAGTTGTGATCTGGAAAGGCCTGAATGTGGAGCTCTTTGGCTGCAATCTGTGAAAGAGTGCAAAGCTCAGGTACTTAGCCAAAGTATTCAAACATTTCAAATAGTGAGTTCTGGGCAAAATCGGTGAACAGTTAATACGTAAAAAAAAAAAAAAATTTATCCCCTGGTTGGTACATGGCTGTCCAGCCCTAACTGTGAGTTGACAAACAATTATTTTAGTTGATGAATAACTTTTAGAAAAGACAATGCGTAGTCAACTTGATTCAGAGGTATATGAGCCTGTTTTCAAGACAGCTTTTCAAGCTGATTCTGACCAACTTCTTGATATCCTTTTGTTTTCAGAACAAAGTAGCTCGTAACCTTGACTGGTCAAGTTTCATTCCAAATACAGACCAAGAGTGTAAAAACCTTTTAAATTCTTCAAATTACATTTTTGTATGTGGTTGATACTGATGTGGAAAAGCGTCTGGGCTACAAATATTGAGAATCCAATCAAATTCATCAACAAATCCATCGTTGACATTTTTCTTGGGTGGAAACATTCTAGGAAGGTGAGTTCATTGATCAATTGTGATCTTGTTTTGAGTAATAATCTGTGGGTCTGGTAAACTTGTTAAAGGAAAAGCAAAAGCCAAACCAACATCTTAATCGTGATATATGAATGAGATAGTTGTGCTGAACAACTCCTCCAGAAAGTTTTCCATATTTTTTTGCTCAATTATGGGAAATTTCAAACAGCCATGCCAGGGACCTGACATTTTTGTCAATGTGTGGTATCACATAGCCAATTGGAGCTGAATATCTCTTAGTATTACTTTTCATATATTCAGCGTGAGAGTAGACGATATTGTTACTATTAACATAAATGCTAGTATAAGGTAATGTTGGAAACCATTTCAGTAACATTTTCAAATACCACCTCCCACTAAAGATAATAAAAACAACGTTATCACATTTACAAGGTTTTCAGACTTTCACTGCTCTCTGACCTCACATGACATTTGGCTTACACAGAAAAATATTATGATGGTTAAAAAATTAGGTAATTGCTATGAGCACTGAGACATGAGTCATGGATCTAGATGGCTGTAAACGAAATGCCACGTACCTCAGCATCCTTGTCGAAGAACCTGTACCTGTAGCCGCACTCAATGAATAGGATCGCATCTGGGTTTTGCTCCTTTAATGCCGTAACTTGTTTCTCCAATGGAGTCAGTTTCCCTCTTTCTTTCAATGTGGTATATTTTTTCCTACTGCCTTTCCTTTCATGAGCTTCTGAAGAATCTTTACATTTATCAAATTTAAATCTTGTTCTGGGAGATGAACTAGTCAGCTGTTTCCTTGAAGTGTTGGTGAATTCAGTGTCTTCATGAGGTGGCCTGACGGGACTATCACTGGTAGTATCATCATGCAGACCTTTATGCCTCTCATTGTGTCTCTCCCCTTTATCGCCTTTGACAAGCTCTCGTTTTGTTGCTTCCTCGTTGTGACTCGATGGATAGGCAGAGAAGCTGCTGAGAGTGGACAGAGTGGAAGAGGAGAGACTTGGACGAATTCTCTCATCTACAAAGGAAAAGAAAGCAGCAGCATCAGAAGTCAGATCTCGTAGTTATTTTACCTATATGTCTGTCAAAGCTAGATTTGTTTCACCATGATTTCAAAGCGTGCTTAACAACAGAATCCGATACATTGTATGAGATGATATTAAATATATTTAGAGATATGTCTTTAATACTGGTTTTCTCTGTGTTGATACTTTCAGTACTAATTAAAGGAACCAGATTGTTTCATTTAGTATGAAAATCACAAAAGGGAACCAAAGTCGCAAGTAATAGATAGATATTGTTTGTGTATGAAATTAATTGAAGTGATCATAACAGATATAGCCTTGGGTTCATAAAATCTGGTGATATTTCAAGTGTGACAAAATGGCCATATACTGTATATTATGACAAAAAAAGTGTACATACAGATGCCATGCAGACCACTAAAAAAGTTTGAAAATATTTATACAATATATACTCAAGAAACATTGTAGATATTGGATCATCATTTCAATGCCTTTGCAAATGTCATAAATTGAATCCCTACTTCAACTTACTCTTTACGGTTTGGCCTTCCAATTCCGGGCTACCGGCCACAGTTTTTGCCTTCTTCTTGGCTCCACCATTAACATCTCTGGGAGATTCTGGAGAGCTTTGGCATCCTGATCGCTTTCTGGTCGGTGTTTTCTTACCAGCAGTCTAATGAGAAAATATAATATTAAATACAATTTATATAATAAGTTTTAAAAATTTATTAAGGTATTAATAGACTAGAAAGTTTGACATAAAGAGCTAATTTTGATGTTATGTTAGACATGCATGCTGTCAATGTTCTAGTTGAGACTACTTCTTGGGAGTCAATAATGTAAGATAATGTAGCACACCAAAAATCTCACTATCAGTTCTGTGGCTGACACTTTAGACATTCAGAATATAAGTTTGATAAAGCAACTATCACCCATACCCAACCTGCATGTCAAAGTGAGAATGGGTATGTTCTTTGAAAAACACCATGTTTATCGAGGCACCGCAAACATGTTTCTAACTTCCTAAGAGTTGCACACTTTACGATGTAGAACCGATGTCATGTAGAACTGCTCAAGCTTATTCATGATATAATTGACCATCTCTGGTGTCTTTGGTTCATCTGACATGTAAAATTTTCCTTCAAGTTCCCATGTTAACAAACAAATGCCATCCAGCCATAGTGGGTGCATGTAACCAGGAGGCCAAACTGCCTGGCTGTTACATGCATTGTGATTGAAACTGTTTTCAACAAAATGGTAAATAAAGTGAATTTGGTTGATATCATATCAGCTACTGTATACAATATTAAAGAGACTCTTGGTTCCGGGATTAGCAAAACCTGAATCTGCAGAGTTCCAACTTTTGTGTTGATTCTGCAGTATTACTGTATGTCTATATAATCAGCAGGGAACTTCCGTGTGTTAATTCATTATAACATTATTGCAATATGTTACCTTCATGCACATTTACATTTTTTGTATTTTGACAAGATATTGACGAAACTCTGAGCAATCTTTGTGGTGATATCTTCACACAAATGGCACCACATCTGAACCTATTATAGTGCAGTTTACTTATTAAAGAGAGCAGAATGCATCAGTTATTACATTTTGATGATCCTAACTGAGCTAAAATACTAGTATCATTTGTTTTAATGCAAATGTAACAAGCACAATAACAAAGTTCTAGAACGAATCAAAGGGGGGTATTTCTTTCTTTAATAACAGTCTACGAGAGGTTTATGCTAACACAAAATAAGTTACTTGATAGTGATGATTTGGACATATAGCTTTGCAATATATACATCAATGTTTTGTGAGACAAAAATATATTTTGAGAAACTTGCTGGTACACTTCAAGTTTGGCTTTAATTGTTTCCATTGCTATGGTTAAATCATTTGCAAAAGTTTGTCACACATAATACAGTAGGTCCTGTGTCATTCCCCAACTGCCTATGCAAGTCAACCATCCCCTTGTCCATGGTGTATTGTTAAGCCTAGGCCTTAGGCTAGGGATTTTGTGCACAGCTAATGACAAAAGAATGGAAAGTTAGGCTAACTCTTGATAAGAACTGCATAATAATCCCCACAGACCTTCACGTGCAGTGTATGAATTACCGACTTTTGCATACTGTTACAGTACTTGTCTTAGGTCTCTGCTACAGTAATTGCAACACACTAAAACAGGCTAAGGTCAGGCTCACCTGAGTATTGTTGACTTTCTCACCGTCGTATGAACTGCCAGACGGCACATGCTTCTTCGGAAGCTTGAAAAACCTGGACAATGTGATTTGTCTCTTGCTATCTGTTGCATCTAAAGATTGAGACTGACTTTTCCCACTTGCGACGGAAGCTTTTCGCGCATTTCCAAGGTTTGGGTGCCTTGATTTCGTCGCCATCTTTAGTTCATGGACGAGGTAGTACACTACTCTTATATTCGCAAGTTATTCAGTGAACCTGTTGTACAAGATCCTGTTGTACAAGAACGTCACCTAGCAATTGTGTTTACGAAAATTTGCACCACCTTTTCCGCGAGGGTGGATTTGTTTGCTTTGACTTTGGCTGACATTAGAAATATGTTATTTCATAGATATGAAACCTTTAAATTTCCGTGTTTTTTTCCTTTTCCTATTTACAATGTAGAATGGTGTTGGCGTTGAGTGACATTGATATATGTAACTGACCACGGTAAAGGATGACTTTAGCAGGCATAATTTTAGCAAGTGAACCGAATGTGTACTACGAGTGCGAGGCACGAGCATGATCTCGTGGGTTACAGTGGCCCCTGACGAGGTCCAGGGGCAACGCCCTGTAGGGGCCAGGGAGCTAAGAAAATATAAGACAATTTGAACACATAAAATTAGTTTAAAGTTGAGAAGAAATGAGCTGCGATTCCTGATTTTGAACTCTGCATGATCCGGGTAACTGTTTGCAGGGCGGCAAGGGGTGATGTCTAGTGTACAGAGGTTTACAATTATTGACAGCCCAACTGAAGTGCAGGATGTTACTTGAATATATACCAAAGGTAATGGCAGCACCTCGCACTAATTGGAAACATGCCCTGTTCTAATTCTAAAATGAACATAATTATACAGATTACGCCGTATGTGGAAAGTTTTGCCGAAAGGTTCGACAAATTAACAACTCTGCCGAGGTCAATCAGTAGTTCATATCAGAAGTGGTCGCGAATCGCATTTCATTTCTCTTGACAATTACCTTCCTTCATTTTACAGAAAGACCTATTTCTCTGGCCCAAGCCGCCCAGTTTATAATTTCAGCACATGGGTGTTCAAATTCTGTATTGAACGAAGTACCTTACCCAACTGTTGAGTTGAACTGACCGTTATAATAGACCGGGCCTGGCGGATTTAGGATGAGAAAGGGGGTCTTTGAGATTTAGGTCTGCACCTAAACGACCTATAAAATGCAGAGACTTATATAAGCGTATAGGGTTGGCCTATCATGGAATAACGCTTTCTTAGATTGGCCCAAGTTATCTATTGCCTCAGTCAAGCGTTATGCCATACTAGTCAATGAAACTCACTAATAATCAGAAATAGTTTGGTCTCATTAATAACTAAACGTTAAAATCACTACTAGCATGCGCATGATTTCAGGCTGTCGGAGGTGGTGGGCCAAGTTCCTATTTCCACCGACTGACCCCACAATTCTCCCAAGTATTTATTTCTCAATACCGTCGACTCCCCGACTGAGGCTCAGAGGTTGAAGCACCCCCGTACCCCCTTTCATGCTAAATGTTTTAGAATGCCTATATTTTCTCTACGAGCGTTTTATCACACATTCATAATGGATCAGATCAGTCAACTATGTGTAGCGGTTGTCAGTTTGGCAATCCGAGGTATTCTGAGACAATTTTGCCAACACAGAATTTAGACATTTCATTCAGCACCCACTTTATACAATCAATATTTACGCCAGAGATGATTCAGTTTTCTGCTGAAAAGATGTCATTACATGCCTCACTGTACCCCATATACCGGAAATGTCGGGCATTTTGTGTGATTCAGATCTGGGTAATTTATTTATTTATTTATATTTATTTTGTTACTCGTTCGGCGTAATGGGGCGGTCCCACTCCCCCACCCCCTGGATCGGCCCTTGGCAGTAAGCTACTCGGAAAGTTTTCAGTGTAATCGAGTAGTACTCGACTACTTTTTACAAGTTCTCGGTACTCATTGGAAAGCACTCGGATGCCAAAGTACCCGTACCCAGTGTACGCGCGAATTAAGATACTTGGTACTCGCTCAGTACGAACACTTTACGAGTGATAACATATGTACACAAAAATAAAACAGATGATACAACTGGTCACCGCATAACTGTTCGTTTCTTTTGGCTATCTATTGTTTGACTCAGTTTGACTCTGTAACACGTCGTATAGCCTACGTATATAGGTTGTGCGACGATGAGAAGCTCATCAGTGACGTATGTTGCTAACGTACGCAACAACTAAAGTTTAGCATGATTGCAGTATCACTATTTGTCTAACATCCATGTGTGCACGTCAATAGTTTTTTTGCTATTGCCAATATGTCATTTCCAGTATCAGAAACATTTCTGATTATATTGAAACATTCTTAATTTGCCAAATAAGAAAGAACAAAGTTATGTCGTCAACGTTCAACTGTTTCATTATCACCAGATAACAGTTACCGTATAAAGATAATTAGGTGCTTCTATATTTAATAAATCGAAAGTTCTCGGATGAACAGGTAGCCAAGTTGTATGCGGTACACGGATTCTAAAATGCCGTACTCAGTACTCGGATTCCGGTACTTAGTGATCGGGACCTCAAGTACTTGGAAGTATACTCGGTACCAAGGGCGTAGGAACCGGGGATACTGGGGGGGGGCGCCAGCCCCCCAGTGAAAAATATGGAGGGCAGAAGTATCATTCCGCCCCCCCCCCCCGCTTCGCAAGTCAGAAAACCCCTTTTTCATTTCTGCCCTTGGTGCTCAGAACATTTTGGCAGAAAAAATCTCATTTCGAGCACCAAATTGCATCTTAGGCCAGGTGAAAATGCAAAATTATTTACAAAATGGAGTGGGTGTTGAAGTGTGCTATATTGCACCAAATTGCATCTGAGGCCACCTGGAAATGCAAAAAATTTCCAAAGGGGGGACACCCCTCCCCTTAGACCCCTCCCCCAGGCCGGCCATCAGTCTTCAGCCCCCCCCCCCACTCAAAAGTACCTTCCTACGCCACTGATGGTATACATGTACAGTGTGGTTAGTGGCGTCGCTTTACAGTACATGTGGGTCGTTAACCACGACACAATATATGTCGAGTTGTCCTATGTCGTGGAGAACTATGGAATATAAGTTAAATGGCCCATATCAGCGTACGGTACCATCATGCTAACCTGCTACTATGTAGTTTGATGTTGATGATATAACTTGTTTTAATACATAATTTACATATTCCTATATATGCTTTAAAATGTCAATTAACTTCAGTAAACTGCACTACTCCGTATGGTACATATACTGCGTATCCCCACTCCTCACCTATACTAACCCTACTATCCCACCCCTCCCCAAAACAAAGAAACGGGTAATAAAAATAACAGATTCAGCACGAATTCGTCGGATATGTCGTGCAATACAAGCTAGGCCTAAGTGGTGTTCACACATGCATTGCTGTGACGATTTGTCGGCCTAAGCTCTATAGACTATGAGTAGATAAATAGTTGAAACGTACACAGTCAGCACAGAAAGAGTCATAATGACTCCTTTAAAGGAGTCCATGGCCCATCCGTGCAGCAGCGACACCCCTAAAAGAGTCCAGCATGTCCTGACTCTTCTCAAGAGGCAGATGAGTGTAGCTCAGTGGTGTCACTCTACTCTTGTGAGAAGAGTCAGACATCCCCCCCCCCCCGCCCCAGCCATAAAGTAATACATCATCAGACACAACAAAATATATATAAATGGATGAATGAAACCCTCGTCACTGTCAGAATTATTGCCATTTTTAGGTACAAACTTTTCCAAATCATATGAAGAATAAAACAGAAAGATAAGAACATATTCAAAGGTTAATAACTAGGGTGGTTAATGCCCTTTATCACTGTAATCAGTGGCGTAGGAAGGTACTTTTGAGTGGGGGGGGGGGGGCTG
>JAIPMN010012597.1:0-13538 GCA_020650975.1 Apostichopus californicus
ATATATACATATATATATATAAATATATATATATATATATACATAACACGTGTATAGAGCACCTTTACGTAGTATAGAACATATATACAGTATATGTATGTAGTACAGCACATATTTACAGGATACATATATACAGAACACCTATGTATAGAGTACCTATACGTAATATAGAACAAACATATATACAGATATATGTATGTACTACAGCACATATTTACAGGATGAATATATATACAGAACACATGTATACAGCACCTATACGTAGTATAGAACATACATATAAACAGTACAGGTATGTTGTACAGCACATACAGTATTTACAGGATACATATTTACAGAGTACCTTTGTATAGAGCACCTATACATAGTACAGACCATATACATACTACAAAACAGGTTTTAGTTGGCTTATATTGCCCGTACACACATCTTAGACATGTGTAGTTAAACATAGTGATTGGTGCTATCCTTCCTACATGCCATAGTTGCTTTACATTGGGTGTCGTTTAGATTGCATTGCTTTTCTTTTCCATTAATTCCCTCTTCCCACCCCCTCCCAGAATCTTCTCCCCTAGAATCTCCCCTCACCATAATCCACACACCCACCTTTCCCTCCCCCCCAATAAAATTAACTTATTAATTTACTTTGAATCCATGAGCTATGCAAATAGCAGTAATAGCGAAATAGTCTTTCCTCGGTGTAATCAAATGAACCAATTTAGTACATCGCCTATCGCAGTTTGCATCCTAAGGATCCACCATTGTGACGTGTTTGGAGGATAAATTCAAACTTTATTGCCTATCTGATGACCAAAATAAACCCAACGATGAGCTTCTATTAATTCTGGTCAGTTCCGTTGTCAAGAGCATTTTCCTTTTCCTTTTCCTTTTAAATGAAACTTCCGAGTTCTTACACAGAGAGAAACAGAAGGGATTATGTTCTATAAGTGGAACTATGTGCTCAAAGCAACTGTTCTCATTTTCACAAAGTAGGTCGCTGGTAAGAAACCAATAACCTCTCCCACTCTTTCTGTGAGAGAGTCGTATTCGACTGAACCGTGACTACATTGCAAGCTCATGTTCAAAAGTGTCCGTTTTCCCTGGTCCAATTTATCTGATTACCTGTGTGGGTATGCTCCGAGCCGTTTCATCAACATCCAGGATTAGTATAAAGCCGTGGAGTGAAGTGTACAGTAGTGTACAGGTCAGGTCATGTCTTACAAACATGAGTATGTATCTCATATTATGTATGTTCTTCATGTATGTATGTTCTTCATGGCATGTGATTAGCCTAGAAAAGTAAGGAGTGTATGTACTCCAAAATATGTTTTCTCGTTTCGGGCTGGCAAGGGATTTCGGGTACCTCAAATCTATAGCATAGATTTGATTTCAAATGATTTTCAAACCGATGTTCCATGTATCCAGCAAGATGGAGTATGACGCCTCAAAACATGTTTCTTGTTTGACTTAGGATTTCACTTTTGATATGATGAGGTGGTTCTCTAACGTCTCAATAATTTGCAGAACACTTTAAAAGCCATAAACTTGTTTCATCTTTTTGCCAACCACCGCTTCGAGTGGATCGAGTTAGACAGTATTACGGTACATGTACTTGTTTACTTTAGAAACCCTCGACGTTGTTTTCGATCCTTGAAAGTACTGACGTAGAACTGATTTTAACTAAACCTGTTCTTTACCGTACTTCTGTCCTCAACGTGTTCTCTCTCTACTCTTGATTTCCTCAGAATAAGTGAAGATCAAACCTTGCAAGATATTCTGGGAGTCTATTTGGATCCATCAGTCTGCGACCCGATCAAACGGCAACAGTAAGCACCTTTTTTTTTCTTCACTCCCCTCACTTACCTGTTCAATCAGGCTACCATGCCTGCGACAACCGGTAACATTCTTGAAGTGCGCCCCCAACGACCCGTTACAGATCACCGCACCCGCCCATCCAATTCCACCATTCCAAAGCATACAGCAGTGGTCACTCCGGACTGGACTTTCTTTCTCCATCAGAATCGACATTTTGTACTTTCGAATTCTTTCGCAGGAATTTTCAAAGTCAGATGAATTTCTACCTTCTTTTCTTCATCCACTATGAGTAATGAATACATTCTGTTTACTTGTTGTTTGGAAGATAACTATTAAAGGCATATTTCACAATCTTACTTCTCTCGTGGCCCGATGAGTTAATTTCAACCATGGCGTCATCCTTGCCAGCCAATTTAACCTGACAAATCCACTTAGCTGTAAAGAAATAGAATTTTACAAAAATCCTAAAAGACAACCTCATTTTCCCTGTCCTTTTCCAGTAGTTGATGTGATGAAATTGTCTTACCACTCTTATTGAAAAAGATCTTTTTATTAAAGGTTGGAAAACTTCCTTTCATAGTCGTTGGTACAATCAAACCGGGAAAAGTAAAAATGTAATAGAACTTAAAGGAGTCAATTAGGAATTGTACCGTATACCGTAAATCTGCATATATGCAAATATTTTTCGGTTGCTTGAAAGTGTGACACCAAATTAAAGGAATATTTATGATTCATGACTGAAATATGCTGGAAACTTTTCTGAACCATTTTCATGCCAAAGCCCTTATGGGAGGATATTAAAATTTCAAAAGTTCTGAGTTTTTTCCTTCCTCCCCTTTCCCTCCCCCCCCCCCCCTTTAAATAATAGTTAAACATTCAAGCTAATGAGTTGAGGTGGGAGATATTCAAAAATTTCTGTTTCATTTCTTCCTTCCTTGCTTCCCCCTCTCCTCCAATTGTCTTTCGGAAATTAAAGTCAAATATTCAACTTTACTGTTAGCCATTTTAGAATTGAATATCAACAAAATTAAGTCCATACGTCATCCTCAATTCATTTTGTATCGTGAAGAACTTTTCAAATTTAGGGATAATTTGGTAATATATTAATGCATCTGGCAACAGCAAATTAAATGTTAACGATGATATCACAGCAATTCAGCTGCAAACGTTTTTGTAATAATATTTTAACTCACTCACAATTCCAGTGGAATTTTTTCCTTAAGAATAGATAAGACTTGTTAATATTATACTGAATGTAATCCCCCTCCCCCTCCTCCCCTGGGGGTTCTTCATCAAATAAATGTTAAACTACAGGTATAATTACTGCTTCCATGCTGCGTAAAATATTTTGTCAACTAGACAAATACTAGTGGGAATCACATGCCCAAAGGGAATTGGGAGGTATATATTTAAAAATTTTTGATTTTTATTTCCTCCTTCCTTCCCCTCCCCCCCCCCCAGGCAAATGGTTTATTTTTATTTTGGAAACGAGAAAAAAACTTTAAGCTAATGAGACTTTGCATTACTATGGGAATTGACTTTCAGCATGTTAAGTATGGAATAAAATCAACATTTTAGCAGAGAACTTTGTCTCTGATGCAAATATAGTTTACACGTGTACTGAAGACAACACTGACATCTGCATCACATTATCTTATGTACCCCTTGGCTAAAAATGACACTTAACATTTTGTGAATTTTGTCATTAGTAGAACGGTTGCAGACTATAAATGTTGCCTAAGGTGCCTAATAGGCACTGCCAATCATTAATAATGGTTCTCTCGTTAGGATCCAACAGGATCATCTTCTGTTATAATGCCTCAGAAGGGTTGTCAAAAAACAGATGAACAGATTCAAAACTCCTTAACGGATATGGGATATTTAGAAAAAAAATAAATAGATTGTTGCAATGTTGCTAAATTAGGATGTGATAGTAGTTATATGTCAGACGATACAGTCTCACACAGTACAGATATGTTAATTTGTCTTGCAGTATGAACAGTGTTTTTAATATGAGTTGATAACTATCCTCGAGGCGCTCTGTGTGTGTTATTCTGTCGTTGACGGTAGATTTTAAAATTTTTATGACGGTTGTGAATTGGGAATGCAAGTTTAAAGGAAGTTTAAAGGAACCTAAGTACTGTAGAAGTGTCGGAGCAAACTGACAATGTTTAGTACAATGCTTTCTTTCTTTCATTTTTTCTCTTTCACAAAGAAACTTAGTTGATATCTTATTACATTCCAGTGTAAATGTAAAAAAGTAACCATTTTTGATGCTTTGTACAGTAACAACAACACTTTTTTGATAATCAAGGAATCCAGCAATTATCTGACACTCACTATTTTTTTCATTTTTTATTTTTTACTTTTTCGATGCATTCCTGCAACATATCATGAGCGTATACTTAAGTACATGGACTAGTTATGAGAAATTTAAGATTTTGCAGATATTCGCCAATCGCCACTAATAGCCCCTCTATACTGAAATTGTATCGTATTAAGAGATAAAGATCACTTCTGTGAAATTGGTCACATTTAGTTATTGCGGTTGCGATCCAAGACGAATCGGAAAGATTCTGCGTCTTCGGTAGTATTTCTTTCTTATCATCGATTAAACTGATTTCCTTTTCAAAATATGTGAATAATACGGTACTTACAGTAAGTAGCAAGGTAGCTGGATAAGTCTCTGGGTTTAGAGTGGGCCTGTATCTGTAAAAAACTGATATATCACTGTGATATTTATATCCACTGCGCATTTTACTCTCATCAGAGAACATGCTGTACAAAAGTATCCTTGGAGCCTCTAAACTAATCTGCTTGTCAATGGGTAGATTTAGGTTTTGACCTTAGAAATGACATTTCCTAGAAATTGTTGTACTGTTGACATCACTCAATTTGTCCAAGTTATCCAAAATCCAGTGGATGCACATTTTCAAGACTTTCGAGAGTAATGTTTATTGCTTTTGGGTTTCCCCCGAAAGGGAAAACTGTGGCGTCATTCTTAACGACCTTGCAAGGTTGTGAGGGGGACCGCGGATTGCAAAGTCGGCAATGACTATAACGCAGATCACGAGGTCAATAATTACTATTTACGGTTAGATTCGTCCAACAGGGCAACATACAGAAACACTGTACTCAGATCCGAAGACTTCTTTGGAACAAAGCCCTCGGCCAGCGACGGCCAGACCGTCATTTCTCAAAACGGTCGAGCTATAAAATTGCAGGATTTGTCAGTGTTAGAAAAAAATTCAACAGGTGGAATAAAATTATCAAAGAAATATGAAAATTGTACTTGGTAGTATATAATTAGCAAATTTTGATAATATTATGTAGTTAACATGTCTTTAATATGTTAAAATATGTTTTTTATACTGAAATTGTTAACCCCCTATACAATAGTCCATGTGCCTGAAGCTTTGCAGGTTAGTCCATTATGTTGATAGGGGTAACGTTAGTTGGCTTTAGATAAAAACAAAAATGGTTATGTGTCTATATTGAAAAAGATTGCTTATACTGCAGATGATGTATAAGGAACACATTTATTGCTTATGTATTGTGAAATAAAGTTTCTTATTTGACTGCTCAAAAGTGTGACAAATCTTTCACAACATTTCATACTGTAGGTTTGATTATTTTTTTATTCTCCGAGAAGAACTTAGAAAGCGCTGTCGTAAATGAAACTGGCCATCCTGTGTTAATAAAAGCAAAGTTTTTCAATTCTCATCAAAGTTTGATTTAAAGCTATTGTCATCCCACTGATAAAAATGTGACTGACACATACGAGGCAAATCTGGAAACATTCGGGGCATTCACTCGGAAGAAATTCACACATATTCACGCAATTCGGTCTCACACATAAACAAGATGTGCCTTTTGCTCTTCAACCTTGCATGAATTTTAAGTGACCTGCCATTGTCCCTCTCCCTTCCCCCCTCCCTCCTTCCCCTGCTCCCCTCATTCTCTTTACATTTATTTTTTGTTTGTTTGGAAAGATATTAACTACGTAGGATGATAGACTTTTGACAATTTTTTTTCGTTCAACTTGACCAAATGATTTGTTTCTTCATGATCTTGAGAAATTATAGCAAAGCTGAAATTAAGTTTTCATAGAGTATAAATACACCTGATTTAGAGAAAAGGTTAACTTGCTTGGGGCAATCATTTTCAGACCACTCTCAATGTATATCGGGCTGAACAACTAAAAGTGACTGCTAAAGAAAGACGAGAAGGAGATCGGTATTTTGCTAAGTCGGTGTGACAAGGTTATGGAACCCTTGCTCTAGGGCCCCGTTTTACCCAGGCATAATATTCTGGTACAGCAGGTGGAGTTGATTGTGTCTTTTTTTTAAAAGACTGTTGGAAATTTTCTGCATCCTTTGGTCGGAACCACATGGTCCGAGTATTTTGTTCGGCGGAGATATAAAATTGTTTTCATAGTTTGTGACATTTTGTTAAATTGCATCTGGCAACAGCGGAGTGAATGACCTATAAATGTTATTTTTGTTGTTTATAATATGTAACTCACATCAATGGCCCAGAGGATAAATAATATTTCAACCAAAAAAGATAGAATTTTGATAGAATTTTAAGTACAGAGAACATGGACAGCTAAAGCATAGCTTCCAGTTTTATCAGATTTTTAGGATAAATAAATAAAAAACTATATGATAAGCTGAAAGTCAAGCTTTTGAGGATCATTTGAGATAATGACATCACAGACCGCCCACTGTGTTACACTTCCTGGGAAGGAATCAAGGGGTTACCCAGTTAAAATAGGTTTCATTCAATCCATCATATCTTAAGTTAGGGACAAGATCGTTGAAATGGGGAATTGTTTTAAATGACAGGTGGAATATTATTCACTTTACAAATGAGTTCAGGTTATGTTCTAATTACGGGTTACGAATTCAGGTTACGGGTTACGAATTCAGGTTACGAACTGTGGGTTCGTTTTTTATCTGAAACGATTGATAGTAATGTTCAAAAATTTGACATTGTCAACTTCCTCCCAGGGAGCTGGTAGACATATGGGATATAGAAATAGTCTCGTTTGCATTAACGAGGTAGAAATAATAGATAAAGATGTTTCGAATGGAGTCAGATCATGAGGACCCTTAAAGGAGCATACTGCTTTGAAAACTTGTTTATTTAGCAAAAATATCCAGCTTCCAGTTTGAAATTAAATCCTTTGAAATGTAAAATGAAAATTAATTTTACAAAATTTGCAATATATAAATACGAGGGAGTCAGGACTAAAACCATCACAGTTTACAGAAAAACCAAGCTCATTAACGGTTTTCAATCACGAATCATGCCTGTTTTGGACGTGACAGAGGATACCCAGAATCATGGACACTGATTGGTCAAATCACCTTGTGAGTGCCATTTTACTGTATCTGCAGCCACCAATGGAAAGTGATCAAAGCCCCAAATCTGCTAGAATATCCGAAATTTTCAAGGTTTTTTAGAGATTTCTTGATGATCAATTTCAGAGAATGTTTCCTTCTCGGTACAATTTAACTTTCCTCAATGTCTGGAAACATCTCGAAATTGCTAAAACCTTGAGAAAAAATATGTTTGAAAACTTGCAAATTGCTAAACATTTAGAGGCAGCATGTTCATTTGCTTTTCCTTTCTTGCCTTCCTCTTTATCTGTTAGAGTGAAGCTTTATACGCAAGCCGGAGGTCTAGAAAATGTCAAGGTGCTCATTAAATCTAAACCATATCAAGACAAAGAGAAAAGAGGGTAAGTCATAAATTGCTTCATTCGATATTCTCCCAAGGTCTTTGTCACTTTACCGTCGAAGAATAATGGATTTCGAACCGCAGGAAACATGCAAAGCAAAGAGCAGGTAAAGTAAATCCGGGCTGTTCTTTGATTTGTACATGACAGACCTTTGCAATCACGATGCCATGTGTGTGTATGTTTGTGATTGTGTGATCAGTATGTGTGATTCCTTGCTTATAAACATGACATTTCAAGAAGGTCATCTTGGATGAGTATCATATTTATATAGTATGTGGATGCACCCCCCCCCCCCTCATATGGAATTGATGAACCATATTGTTTTTATTGAAGGGTGAAAGGTCAATTGACATTAGCAGGGGTCTAGGTTTCAAATATACTTGTAAAGACGATATCTCAAGAATCTGGAGTCTGAGTTGAATTTCATATGAAGTATGGTACAGTGTGCACAGTAGATGCCACACATTGATTTGATGAATTCTATATATTCAAGGTCAATTGAGGTCATCACAGGTCAAAGACTGATAACAGTGATATCCAAAGGTAAAGGGAAAGTTGAATGAATTTGTAACTTAGTACATGCTGATACCCGGTATAGTGTAGATGAACCTTATTTGTTTTTAGTAGGTAGAGGTCGGTAGAGGTCAACATATCAAAACCAAAAGAATGCAATTTTTCAGTGCTAACACTATGGAACAAATTGATGGTCTCTTAGCCTACACTTGACCTCTGAACTTTTATCAACTTGTTGTGCATCAACCTTCCAAGTCCTCATGTGATGTGTGTTTAAGTTGAGCCTTGCTCAAGATTTGATGTACTTTATTACTAAAATAGTTCAAACTTTTCAGAAAAGTGATATTCACTTTAATATTGCAGAGAATAGAGTCAAGAAAATTTAACCTCATGTACAAGAATGTTCAGTAAAAGGTGTTGTTATTAATCCTCCCTCCCCCCCCCCACCTTCCCCACCCACACACTTCTCCTTTTCTGTTTTTCTGTGCAGCTTCCATCTTCTGGATAAGTCCAAAACCCTGAAGGACAATTTGGCTGGCAAGTCTGTGGTTGAATATCCAACACTGTTGGTTGCCCTTGACGACAAGCTGGACGAGTTCAAGATCGTGGAGCCAGAACCCGTCGTAAAACGTAAGTGAATGAAGTATTCAACCTTTGACCACAATTGCAGATCAATTGTCCCTCGAGGGTCAAGCGTCATACTGTCATCCTCAAGGGCAACCAAAGACTCTGGAACTGAGGAGTTTTTCTCCCCCCCCACCAACCCCCTGCCCTCCTTGTCTCCCAGTTCTATGCTTGTCCAACAAACTATTGTGAATGGGTTTTGTTACCAGTGTAGAAGTCTATTATTAAACCCGGCCTTAAAATGGTGTATGTTATTCGGCCACACAAAATTTTATCGTACATTTATTTAAATTTTCTGGATTAAGTTTATTACTTAACTGGCACACCATTTCTTATATTTTTAGCAAGGTAATAAACTGTGTGACCCAGGAAGAAATATGTTCCCAGAAAATGTCCTAGCATGCTGTGTTTTACAGACCTAAAATGGAAGGCCGGTGCAAAATGCCAAATGTAGAAAACAGCCTATCGTCAAAGTTCTATAGCTTAATATCAGAGGGGAAAAAAATGACATAAAAATTCAACATTATTGATGTGATTTTTTTTTGTCCTAAGAAGTATGTTGGTTTGTCCACCTTTCTGCATGTATGCCTAGATATGACAACGAATTGTAAAATCAAATGTGGTGAGTGATCTTCTCATTGTAAAGTCAAGAGATATCTTGCATTACAATTGTTGGTGCTTTGAGATGTATGAGTATCTGTTTGACATTTAGCAGAGAATGCTCATGAAGTGTGCAGTAAAAGCCAAAAAAAAGTTTAATTAATGATTACAACCATAATAAAGTACATTTTCTTGTCTCCAATTCTTACATACAATGTTAGGGATTCTCAGTTCCTCTGAATCTTCAGGAGAAAAATGATATTTTAGACGCATATCTCACATCACCGAAGGCTGTGGGCAAAAACAAATCTCTCATCGAACGAGGTCAAGTAATAAACGGGATATTTGACACGTTGAGATATTTGGGTCGTTTTTGTCACTGCAAACCCGATACCATTGATTTGTATCGATGGGTTGTTATTCTTCATAATAACATGTATTATTTTTGGCTAGCAAGCGATATTGTTATGGTCATAGGTCATTCTGGATCGATGCATTTTTTGTGTACATTTTTTTTGGCAGAGACTGATTCCAGCCGGCATTCGGAGGATAACAGGAATCCCAACAAACGGAAAAGAAATCGGAGATATAATAGAGGGCGACAGAACAGAAGGAAACCCAAGATGCAAAAGACAGGCGCTGTCGGTGGTGGAGTCGGACAAAACACTGATAAACCAGATGTGCAGAGTGAGACAAAAAAGTGAAAATGCAAAGAAGAATGAATGAGAACAACAAGCCCACCCCCCACCCACCCTCAAGGGACAAACCAGAGAAATGTAGAAATGAGGGATAAATAGATCAGAAGAACATTTATCAAGCTAAGTGAGGAGATTGAGCAGAAAGGTGACAATGGAGCAGTGAGGGCAGCAAAGATGGACAGTGTGTTTGATTGTTCCAAAATGAAAAAGTCATGTGAAGATGTTGAAGCATGTATGGTTGAGTTCCTGTAATTGGTCTTACTGCACGACAGGTTTGAATTAGCCTATGTTAGTGGCCAATTTCTATGCGTGTTGTAATACATTACGTATAGCAGGGTGACCAATGAGTCATCCTCACCATGTGCTAGGTTAAACGTACAGCACTGGTAAGCTATGTGCCATCCGTCTTGTACAGTCAAAGACTGTCGTCGATGATTGCTGGAGTCTGAGACTATTAGTCATCACAATAACTATAGAGAACAAGTCATAATAATAATAATAACTGTGCTGGTGTTTTAGCTGACTCTCGGGAGGGAATTTATTGCGTTTTAAGGAAAGGGTTGTGCCGGCAATGCCAAGGGAAGATCACCGAAACTTAAATGAAGACAAATGTAAATCATTATGTGAATTAATTTTATCAAAATTTATTTATAACAAGTTTTCAGAATAGCAAAGCAAGACAGTCTTAAATAATCGGATCGGCCGGTAATCCGTAGCACCCCCAAAGATGTCCCCTCCCTCTTCCAAGTACTAAAGTATTCTCTCATTTTAATATCATGGGGATTGGGCGTTTGCAAGCTGTGGGGTGCACATCAGGACTGGGGGATAATCTTTAGTTTTTCATGTTATTTATGCAAGTTATGTTTTCTTTCAAATTGGCACATTTGAGTTGAGCTCCATTGTCCATTGATATCGTTATAAATTAAAGTTTTATTCTATGAAAGAAAGGAGATCATATCCAAAACTTTGCCGTAGGTTTTCTGTATCAGTAGATGAAAGCCATGTCCCGAAAGCTTTTATCATAGCAAAGACACTGTACTGTAGCAAACTTTGATTGTATCTGGCAACAGCAGAGAGACTGATATTATCAACTGAGCTTCAAAAATGTTAATCCTTAGCTTAGTAATGTACAACTAATGTATCCTCAGGGGAAGGAAAATACTCTCACAAAAATAAAACCCTGGTTTTTTAATTTCAGTGTAGATTAGTGATAATAGGAGAAAAAAAGGATTGTTAAGGGAAAGCAGAAGAAATTTAGGAAGCACATTTTGCAATGATTAGATCACAGATGACTGAATTTGTGGCATTTAATTTCTGTAATGAGCAACAGTTTATGTGAAGTGAACTACATTCTAACTGGCCTGTCTAGAAGTAGAAAGAAAAAGACGATGAGGTGGGAATTTTGACCAGGAGTGTGGAAAATGTAATTGTCACCTGGTCTCTTCATTGAAGTCAAAGTTAGCTGTCATTTTGATGCCCAGCAGCAAGTGTTATGAAAATGACCAATTGATATTTATATCTCAGGATCAATGTCAAAATCTGGATGAGCTCTTACCTTCCTCCAATTATAACTGTTTTTCATTTCGAAATATTCACGTTCAATTCGACTGTACGGATCTGATCACTTCTTAAAATCATGGTTCCTGGACAGTTTTGAAAATGGGGAAAAGAAGGGGAAGTAAAAGCCGCTTTTCTTGGTCTTAAATATCTCTGAATGTTGAAGTTTAGTCAGGAGAAGTGAGAAGAAGCGACAATGTCTGTCCTAGCATTCATGCAATCAAGCAGACGCATCGGATCTAGCCTAACATTCAGATCATATGCTGGATATTAAGCCTATACCGACTTATGTACTATGATAACAAATTATGTGAGTAGGATGACTCAGAAGTGTGATATCAAGTTAACAACCTAAATTGATATGTGGTGAAAAGTCTATGATCTGGCATACCAGTCTTTATATATAAATTAATTTAGTATAATTAATATATAATTATATATTTCCAATGTCATCTATCAGTTACAGAAACTTGCTGTTCAATATACGGATGCAATCGCTACATATTCCATTTTACATTTTGTATCTGACTTTTTAACATTCAGTTGACCTTGAATGCTACACAAACAAACTAAATAAGGCTTGCAAGAGGAAAGATCATAACCTGCCTTGAGAAACAAGTAATCATGAATGGGCCCACGTTTGGTTTTCCTTAACAAATGATGCGTGCGTGTAGTTGATTCTCCTCTTGTCCAATTTAGCGACGGAGAATCTGTTCCGTGAGTTAGTCACGGAGGCATCGAAACCTAAATGGATCGACGTAATTAGTGAGAGGACGTATGGGTTGTAATTCTTAGGGTGATGGATGATTTACATTCAGAAACATAGCAAGGATATAAATCTGTGTGTTTGCACAAAGAGTTGGAGTCCTGACTTGAAAATGAATAGATGAGTTAAGGACTGCAGCATTAACAATGATAGACTCGAGATTGTCTTGCCTAAATCCATGTCAAAATTGTTGTTCACATGTTATATTGTACCTTGCATAGCTTGCTATAGTTTAATACTTGGCATGTATAGTTAATAACTCTTAGTATTAAGGACCTGTTGACAAATTTCAGGGATATTCCAGGGGATATATTTTTATCTTTGGTTTATAAATTCGAATTGATCAAACTAAACATGTTCCTTTAAACTGCAGGTGAATAACAGAGCATCCCTGGGTAAGGTGGCCAGACGTCCTCGATTCCTTGGGACAGTCCCCATATTTTCATTCGCCGTCCTCGGATTGTAAGTTTTCCTGGAAAAATGACCCCAGATTGTGTGTACAATCCCTGGAATTTCCCTGAAATATTGTGAACAGATTCTGAATAAGTCCAATGTTACCTGTTTGGCCTCTGATTGGTAGAGACAGCTTTGAACCCATAGGCTAACACTGTCATTGTTTACAACTAGGCAACAAATGTAAATTACATTCATGGCTCACAGTTACAGGCAACCCAGATCGTTGAACAATTTCATCTAGCCTCGCAATTCACACAAGTCATCACTGTACTTAGTGATGAATATTAACGCTTCCAGTGACATATAAGGATCTGGTATGAGATTTACATCTTGGACAAAGTACTCGTTTTTGGATCAGGTGTTCTAAACGTGAGCATTTGACCCGTATAGGGCCACCAGAACAATGAGAGACCCTCATAGGTAAAAATGTCCTCCGTTTAAACGTGCAGAGTAGGTACTAACCCATGATGTCACCTTGGAAGTGAAGAGGGGGGGTGGGGGAGGGAGTGGTTGGTCAATATCATTATCATGTCCCAAGATTTCTTGGGGAAAAAAGGTCACCCTACACCTGGATAGCATTTGACTTAACTTGGCTCGAACATATTTGTAATGCACTGTTAAATATGTTATTTGCAGCCACTGGCGGATCCAGGACCTTTGTTTGGGAGGGGCCAAAGTGGCATTAGAGTGATATGGGGGAGGGGTCTAAGGGGAGGGGGTGCCCCCCTCCCCTTTGGAAAATTTTCTATTGCTGAATGCCCTC
>JAIPMN010012601.1:0-11247 GCA_020650975.1 Apostichopus californicus
CATGCAGAGAGAGAGAGAGAAAAAATACAGTGTAGTTGGTAAAGAAAGTAACCAAAATCAGATCACAGAAGGGAATAGAAGAATTGAGAGAAGATACATAAAGATATGAAACGTACCAATCAGATAGGCCTGGTGAAGGAGTGAACAGCAAATCCCACCCAAGGAAAAGGGAGGGTGGGAAGGGGTAAGTATCTCGTAGGAGGAGAGGAGATGAATTTGGCTAACCTCTGCTTTTCTTTCGGTGGTTGTGGGATTGAAGCTGCAGGTGGCTGAGTGTCCTGTTGTGTCGCAGCTGCAGATTCGTGTTTAGTCGGTTCAGGATCATCTGTTGGAAGTAGAAAGTAGGAAAAAACTTGACTCTTAAAAATTCCTTGACATGGAATTTTCAACAACAAAATTATTTTCAATTTTAAATTTCAGACCAGAATTTTAGAATAGGATACAAAAACATCTTGGGCTAAAAATAGATCCATAATTTGTTGCTGGGAACTGGTATAAGTATATCAAGATATATCTGGCTTTATATGGCCATATGAAACTTGATATGCATATCTGGCTTACAAGTATATCAAGATATATCTGGCTTTATATGGCCATATGAAACTTGATATGCATATCTGGCTTACAAGTATATCAAGATATATCTGGCTTTATATTGCCATATCAAACTTGATATGCATATCTGGCTTACAAGTATATCAAGATATATCTGGCTTTATATGGCCATATCAAACTTTATACGGATATCTGGCTTACAATTATATCAAGATATATCTGGCTTTATATGGCCATATCAAACTTTATATATCCAGATATAGCCAGATATCAAACCAGATATGGAATTTGAGTAAGGGGTAGCACCCAACATGTCTCAATTACTGTGCCGTCTTTTAATTTGAATGCAACACTTGCACAAAGATTTCTGGACAAACAGAACCTTACAAGAAATTTTAAAAAAAGGGGTTCTTGAGATAGGCAGCTCCCTTTATTTATTACTAATTTACAACAAAAAAAGTGTTGACACTGACAAAGGAGACATTTTAAGAAACTTTTTTTTTCAAATATCATCAAAGGAAAGCTTGAATAGACGTTTGATGACTCAAAAGTCTTTTTCTGTGAATTAAATTTTTAATATTTGTCATCAACAGATAAGAATGCAGTCATTATTTTAACTGTTCAAGTTCAATCCTTAGAAATAAAGGAGAAAAAAAATCTTGAAAATTAGATAAGTCTTTGCATAATTCTTTGCATAAGTCTTTGCATAATTTGTACTAACTGTTGCAAAGATTTTTGTGCGACAAACTGACTTGAATCAAATGAAATTGTTAAATATTACTTTGCCAATCAGCTTTCTGAGAGAAGAAAAAAAGCTAAGAGGGTATCCTACGTTCATAAATTTGTACAGTACTCGATGAGTCGATGTGGAGCAAGAGGGAAATGAAAAAGTTTTATATGTTCACATTTAAGAAAACCATTTCACTTGAAATCTCAGATGGTTTTAAAATAAATAAGATTCAAAGAAGCAGCTAGTACTGTTTGAAATATCACTTTCTTAGCGAGTGAATTTGACGATCATATAGCCAACAAACTTTACCGACTAACCTGGAATTTTCGCTTTGCATTTTTCTATCCATTGACTGAAATTGGCATCAGCCTTATCTAACTGTGATCCTGTTTGAAAACTAGCCAGCGCATCTTTGTACTTCTCCAAATGGAACTGGGCAACACTGAAATGGGAATAAAAAACAAATGAAACAGTCTACAGAAATGTCTGAGTACTATAATATGAAAGCTCTCAAAGCATTTGAAATTTCCTTGTACAGGACAAGCATAATGGAATACTTCTTTAATAAGATAGGGAACAAGTTGTGGGCGGGACAAGAAATGCAAAAATAGTGAAATATGACAGTACTTTCCACAACTACTGTAGCTTTTGTTACATCATCTTCCCCCCCCCCCCCAGGCCCCTTCCCCCAATCCCACCCCACCCTCGGTTGATTGGTTATTTGATTTTAGCATGGCAGAGCTACGGAGAGCATTTCACAACAAAATCTGTTTATGACAACAGTTGAATATCCTGAAATTTTACCAGACCTTAAAGACTTGTGCAAAAAGAAACGTCTAATGCCGGTTATCTGAACAAGTTTCGAATGAGGTGTAACAGAAGTGTTAGACACCACCATCGATCCCATAAAATACACACACAGCTTGCTACCGTCGGTAGTTAGACACTAGTGTACAGTCAGTACTGTACATACAGCTGCGGTCAATACCCACAGCACAGTGTACAAACGATACAGCGATGGACATCTCAGGTCCAGCTAAAGATAACAAGGTATCACGCTTCATTACTGTCTGCATTTTGTAGCGACAAGAGAAAAACTTCACTTGCAAAGCATTGGAAAGGGTACTTTTTTAAGATGGCTGCACGCTGTTTGGGGCGAGTCTTCAATGCCTTTAAGCTGAATGAATTGACGTTCTTGGAATTTGCAATTTGTTTAAACTTATCCTTACCCCTGGCGCAAACATGCTTTTGGACTTGAAGGGTCCAAGCTGCTTGCTTTACTAGCATCTCCTTCTGCTTCTGTATAAAGGGGAAATTATTGAAATACTGTTAAGATCAGTACCATACTATAGTTTGTACATGTGTGGTAGAGAAGACCAGGAATACAGTGTAAGTACTCTAGCTGTAAATAACAACAATTCCATTGAGAATTTGTGAGCTCTTGTTGTACAATTGAGCATCAAACAGTGGCAGTTTAGTCTGTAAAGCTTTTGATATGTTTTGGGAAACTGTGTATGAAGGATATTTCAAACAAGTATTGCAAGCACAATGAACCAACATTAGAACATTGGTGGACAGTTGGTTCATAGTTCTAACAAAAGATGTGCCCGAATAACTTAAGAGAGGGGGATCCATCAGTTCTTCCAATGAAAGTAATCAAATCATTTAAACACAGTTACAAATGATTGCTGCTGTAATTCTGCTTTACAGAGCTAAAATATCATAATGACATTGTACTGACATATGGCTGCCATATTGCAGAATATTTACTTCACCAATGAAATACTTGGAAACATTTGGTGACTTCTCAGTAAGAGTTTAGAGAGCCTCTTGAAGTAAAAAAAACTGCATTACATCACCATGAACTTGGATTAAAAATAATGATACTAAATTCAGGATTCAAAGTTTCTAGCAGTATTATTTTGGGTTTTCCAGTACATCAATGACCGAAACGCCAGCAGTGACGACTTCAAATATAATGCAGCACTAGATCAAACCCTGAATCCTACTTACAACAAACCTGATTATTACCCTTGGGTATGTTAAGTATCTACGATCTTGATAATTAAGAACAGTCATTGGTAAGATAAAACTCATCCTTTGACAGGATCTACGACAAGGCACGTTTACCTGCATATTTGGCCAACTTGATGTAGGTCTGTGCTCGTTTCACAAAGTACTCTACCACAGTTGAATCATTTTTAATTGCTGCAGTGTACAGCTGAAGAGAGACAAATAAGAAAGAAAAAGTATCATCTCATTCCGCATTCAAATCAAGCGACTCATGAGGTGTTCAAATCAATCAAAATTTAATTTGCCGAACGTTGAATACCATATATTAAAGGGATATTCAGGTGGCTGATGTTGATTGCTTTATAACATCCTGGAAACTCTCCTCATCTTTACGTCAAAAATACGCACTCATTGAATTTTGTATATCATCGATAATATGAATTTTTCAAAAGTCAATGTTATTCTGTAAATGCAGATCTGGCAACAACAAAGTGCATGATGTCCTCATTAGAGTCCAACTGGAAAACGTTGCTTGTTTACATTTATCACTCACATATTCATAGCTATAAGAGAGAAATATTTCTACAAAAAATTGCATTTTTATGGAATTCTAAATGCAATGAACATTGAAAGCTAAGCAAACATTCCAAATGTATCACATTTCAAGGATAAATCAGCAAGAATATTATTATAGAAAAGAAAGCTTTTGAAGAACATTTGCAGTGATTACATCACTGACGACCTACATTACTTTGATGCACTTTCTCAAAAAATCACAAATTTAGCCAGTCAAAAGCGGTTCCATGCACTCAACAGCATTCAAGTTACGGACGCAATAAAAAAAGATATATTTTAAACTAACAGTGCAGAATATTCTTCTGTTCCATAGAAGTGTTTAATTGTCTGCCTGTAGTATATCCCTTGAAGTTAAACTTTCCCATGCAAATGAGCTGTGGAAACTTAAGTTGTAAATTTGTAATCAGTTTACCTTAAGGGCTTCATCATAGTTTTCGTCCACAAAGGCTTCGTTTGCTTTCCTGTAAAATAGATTTAACAACATGTAGCAACATGATCCAACACAAATATGCTGTAACTTACTGGTCATTGACACTCTATAAATATTTTATATTTTAAAATATTTTAACATGTAAATAACATGAATTGATTTTCAGTAAAAAAAGGCATATTATCATAACCAGAAAATTTACACATATCACATTCTAGGCCTATATATGTATGACTCAAGCCTAACGATATAAATTTAACTGAATTTGAAAATCATTGAAATTGTGTCTTACAGTCAACACACTTGAAAGCGTGTTTTGAGGCTGATGGAGGGGGGGGGGGAGGTATATAGTGCCCTTGTTATGCGATTAAAGTATTCGGCCTAGGTCAGAATTCAACTCTCTGTGATAATCGATTAAAATATATGAATAATGAAGACCTAGCTACCGCTATGATTTCTTGTTTGCAATGTATGGTACTTCCAAGGAATTCAGATGCTTTTAAATCAAAGAAAATCTGATTGGATATATTACATTTCCAACTAACTTTGATGAATTCACTGTTTAGGCTTATAATATTAATAAATTTGAAAGGCTTTACATCAGGCTACTACTAGCAGTAGGCCTACGTAACAACAAATAAATAATATGTCAACAATAATTAGGCCTAAGCTGCCTCCTCCTCTTGTCAAACTCAAAGACTAAATAATTCTTCTACAGACGGCAAGTCGGTAGGTGTGTCTATTTACTAAAGAGTAAGGTCTTCTCATTTTTTATTCGCGAAACTGGTACCGCTACCAATTACCATATGTAGGCATGCCGTATAGCAATAGAAAATGCCTACACTAATAGTAAGTACTACAACACTAGAGTAGAACGTAGGTTACTCTAATATTGATGATAGCCTAATGTTGAACATAATGCTACGTTAGTGAGGCTAGTCGTTCCGGTCATAACTTCACTGCTAGAATTTGTGCAACAAAAGTGCAAAACGCACAAGAAACTTCAAAACATACTAACTGGAAATATTCCATGTTGCCTGTGCAACGGGGATTTAAAAATTCCTGAGTTTTCTCTCCGTTTAGAAAGGGCCGAGGTACTTGTCAGTTTTAAGTTTACGTTGACTACCGAGATGTCCAACTAGAAGAACTTTCCATGGCATCGGCGTATATTGATCATCGTCAGATTCAATACTAGATATAAAGATACAATGACAAGACCCGTCTGCTCATGAGTTTCGTCCTCTACATTCAGAGAACGATGAAATATAAGTTCGAAATTCCTGACATAAATCCATGCACTAACAGCTCTTTCTAATTAGCTGGAATTAGCCGTTAATTTTACAAAGGCCTGGGGACAGCCAGTGAGATGGGGGGGGGGGTGGATTATTCTTTGAGGAGATTTACAAAGTGAGAATGTCCCCGCCAGAGCAGATTAATAGTGTAAGTCCTTTGAAAAAAAGATAGGTGGGTAGATAGGTAAAATAAATCGCTCCAAAATGTCACGGACGGGATAGTTGAATATTAAATAGCTCATAATTTGCTTAATTAGTCAGGTAATTGAACCATAACTCTTCAGCACATGTAATTAACCTTAAAGATCTGCTTTATTGACTCCAATTATAGCACGCTATAGCTAGAAATTTGGGATTACGTAATCTACCTGCCACTGTCGTAAATCGACCTCAGGCTCTACAATTAGCCTGCATAGCTTCTTAACACCATTAGGCTCTTTGTGTAGACACTTCGTGGACACATGTTCATGTCTACAGTGTAGTTAATCATAAAGCGTTTACACAAAGACCCTCATACAAGAAAAGGTATGTGGCAGGCGTTGCATGCAGACTAATTGGAAAAAAAGACGTAATTTTACGACCAAGGCAGGTCAATTACGTAATCTCAAGAAACTTTTCCATGGTAGCGTGCTATAGTTGGAGTCTATACAGCAGGTCTTTAAGTTCCTTCTAGACTAGTCCCACTGGTTTGGCTCCATTATAGCCTACATTGAGAGGGATCCAAAAGTTCATTGTCACGTCGATCCGTGACACTCAAATTGCCCCCGTTAATAAGAGATAACTAAGCGACATAAGTATAATTCAGCTGGATATTTTTCGTATAGTACAGAGTAGGCTCTGTCTGGTAATATTAAAGGTTATTTTTCTTCAAATTAGTCATTGTTCTTTTAGTATTTTCTTGTCCACTGTTCTACGACATCCCAGATCTGATCTTATATATCAAGCTTTTATATATGGCACAATTCGCATATTTGGTTTTTCTGGCCATATAAAGCCAGATATAACTGCATGAATATGTAGTCTTGGTCTTGGTCTTGGTGTGGTACTGCACAAATCGCCCCTGATGTGGCTGTTGACGTGCAGTCCTTCAAGTTTGCTAATGGTGCTGCTGACTTTCCAGCATGAACTTGAAGGAGGCGGTGTTTGGTGCTGATTTCAGATCAGGTGGGAGTGCGTTCCATTGAGGAATGGTGCGAGGATAAAGCGAGGATAAAGCAATCCAGATATGCAGATAAAATTTATCCGGCTATATAAAGTTACGATTTTAATGCAAAACCACACACCGAGACGAATGCAGAAACAATTTATTTTTATTTTCGTAGTGTTATATGTTATAGTACAGTACCAACGTTTGAGAAAACGACCGAAATCCCTAAGCCATGCCAATCTATTATACCAACCATGAAATGGTATAACCCAATTAAAAACACACCGGGTACGAGCGGGACTTGGTAAAAAAGGGACAAAAAGGCAGGCAACGTATTTGCAAAACCTTAGGAAGATAATGTTTATAATGTTAACTGATCATGATAAGGGACTGAAGGAAACATTTATGCATTTTGCATATCAGTTTTATAACATTTATATATCATTCAGAACATCATCATATTTGGTAAAACTTTTGGCACTCTGTGTGCGCACAACAAAAATAGCCTTTTTGAAAGCAATGAGGCTCTTTTTTTGGATATTTTAACCTGAATTCTGATACTCTTCATGAACATCGTGTGCATGGCATCTTATCCAATTATATCTATCATATGTATGTCTGCATGGGCCAGATAAAATTATAGTGGGCGTATCTTTCATACCGTAACACAGCATCATTACAGGGAGTGCTCCCCTTTGGCGTTCCAAAGAAGGAAGAATTGGCGCCATTCATTAAAACCTACTTTGCATATAGTTTACAAAATACTAAAGTCAAGGGAAATGGATGTCATACTCGATGAAAACTGCGAAAGTCCGGCGGAGTCATCCCCTCCACCTAAAAAAAGGCATATGGTAGAAGGCATTCACGGTACACCAAGGTGAC
Organism: Apostichopus californicus; assembly: GCA_020650975.1. Taxonomy (NCBI): domain Eukaryota; kingdom Metazoa; phylum Echinodermata; class Holothuroidea; order Aspidochirotida; family Stichopodidae; genus Apostichopus; species Apostichopus californicus. Next base: position 7,626 of record JAIPMN010012601.1, read on the forward strand.
AGTACCTTCGCCCTTTCGTTTCCATTTCATTAACATAGGCCGAAATCTAAAAGTAACATAGAGTTAGGCAAAACGTTAAACCACATGGCTTACCCTACAGTAGTACTATTCGTATGAACTTAGGCTAGCCCGTGTCATACACTGATCTGTACACTACCTGGATTGGAGCAACAGGCCTACTCTGTTAAGTTACCGGAAGCTACTGTCCGCCATGTTTGTTCACCCAAGAAGAGGGATACGGTTCACTGATTTTGTATGCTAGCGATACTTGAACGTTGATTTAATAGCTGTTTTCTTGTACACAGAAAGTATCCAAAGACAAGAGAAGCGGCGCTGATATTAGGTGTGTGTCACTGAGGTGGGGGGAGGGGGTGGTCGGGAGACGAGCCCCCATACTAAATGTTAGATTGAATTTTTTATTGCGGTCAATTGACTAAGTAAATGAGGGTTGCAAAAGCAGATCAATATGGACAACTCAAAAGCCTTTCCGATTATATTCTTGGTCGAAAGCAGCATCGAGGGGAGGAGTTGATGTGGCGGAGGAGGGGGGGGGACTCAAAAATTCAAAGTTTTCAAACAGTTGTAGTCTCAGAGCAATCTCTTGAGTCAGAAACTGGTATTTCATGTTTATGCTATAATGCAATTGTTTTTACTGGTTGGGTGCTTGCAGTTTCAGCTTACCCTTAAAGGCATTGAAGACTCGCCCCAAACAGCTTGCGACCATCTTAAAAAGTTAACTTTCCGTTGCTTGCAAGTGACGTTTTGTTCGTGTCGCTACAAAATGCAGACAGTACAGTAATGAAACGTGATAGCTTGTTATCTTTAGCTGGACCTGAGATGTCCATCGCTGTATTGTTTGTACACTGTGCTGTGGGTATTGACCGCAGCTGTATGTACTAACTGTACACTAGTGTCTAATTACCGATGGTAGCAAGCTGTGTGTGTTTATTTTCTGGGATCGATGGTGGTGTCTAACACTTCTGTTACACCTCATTCGAAAGTAGGTCAGATTACCGGCATTAGACGTTTCTTTTTGCGCGAGTCTTTACACCCTTTAAATGATTACAAATAGAGTACCGACAAGGTAAACTATGAAAGCACATAATGGAAACAAATATCCTTTTCTTTAAATTTATTCATTTTAAGTGACACAGTTGTAATTGTATTGATTGTAGTGACTTGTTAGCACTTTAAAAGTCCAACAAGAACTTAATTTCCAGAAAATTTATAATCATTACACTCAGGACCCTGGAAGTCAATGCAATGTTTCTGGTGGTTAAAATTTAAAAAAAAAAATAAAAGTAAAATCAGCAAGAACTTCACATATAAAAGAATATGATGAAACTATTGTTAAGAAAAGTATAATGGCAAGAACTTCACATTTCATAATCTGAAAACATTACAGTATGGGCAGAGGAAGTCAGTGCAATGCTTCTGGTGGTTAAAATTTATAAAAAAAAATATTAAAGTAAATCAGCAAGAACTTCACATATAAAAGAATATTATAAAAATATTGTTAAGAAAAGTATAATGGCAAGAACTTCACATTTCATAATCTGACAAGGAGTATGGGCAGAGGAAGTCAGTGCAATGATTCTGGTGGTTAAAAATGTCATGAAACTTTCCAAAAAGACTATAAAGGTAAGGTCCTTATGTATTAAAAAGTAAAAAAATACATAGGGTGGAACCTGCAAGTCCATGAAATGCTTCTAGTGCTTGAAAATTATCATTTAACCTATACAAAAACAAATTCCGGCAAGAACTTCAACACCAAACAATATGAACTCATATGAGATGTTTTGCCACTAGAGGTCAGAGAAAAGTTTCCATTGTTTAAAAACATAATGAAACTTTTACAAAAGAATTAAAGAAATCATGAACTTACAAAAAGCATACTGGAAATGTAAAATTATTCCTTACTCTGGACCATGGAAGTCAGTGAAATCACTTTTGGTGTATGAGAAAATATTATAAAAGTGGTGAACAAGAATGTCAGGAAGAGCCTCATGTATATAAATTGCAAGTATGACAGACAAGAACAAACCATAATTACAATGCAAAAGTAAACAAGAAACAACTGATCTCACTGATGCTTGAACAAAGTTAGTTTTGACATTTGCTTCCGGACTTTTGCCCCAGTTATCTTTTCTGTCTCTTGTTTTCCCAGATGAAATAGTTTGATTCTGCAATAAGAACATGCTGCCATTTTTACGAGGTTGTGAATGTGGTTGTCGTCAACTGCAGTCTCAAACTGGTGTGTATGCAGTTCTGGAAACAAGTCCATGTGAATTGTGTTGTTCAAAACAGCAATAGAAACAGCTACTGAAATTCCAGGACCTTACGGTAGACGTCCACTTGTTGTTTTCAGAAGGTGTTGAAAACACTTCTCTGTTTCCAAACAATCAGTAATAAAACTTGGTGATGCTTTCTGGAGGCCACCATTGTCTTTCATGCAAACAAACTTATGACAGCTACCATCTGTTGTTTTGAGTGCATTTGTACATGCCATACAATAAAATCTCTTTTCCATCATTCGAACCACGTAACCAGCAATGTAACTAACTGCAGACTCTTTGTACGGTCTCAAAATTTGGTGCATCAGCATAGTCATAGTCATTCTGTGATGGCTGTCGGTTGATAATGTCATACTTGCGTGCTATGCTCATCGTTGATTGAGAACTACCTGCAGTACTGTCAACAGGCAGAATGGAAGTACAATCCATGATGCTACAGTTACCATTACCGCTCTTTACCTGATGTAGCATTAACAGACGCTTGTAAGTTGCCTGAAACTGCCGAGCTGTGGGATTATTGTTAAATCCTCCACTTGAATGTACAGCTGCAAAGAAAAGTTCAATATGGTCTTGGCTGAACTTGTAAGTGAGAAGATACTTCATGGGAGCATCCACATTATCTATCAGTTCAGAAAATAACTTTTTAATGCTGTGTATGCTCGCCGCAAAACCCAATGAAGGCAGTCTTTCTTGGTCCCTGGTACATTGGAGTCCCAGCGCCATCCTTTAAATCCATCAGAAACGTTGTTGCATTATGCAAGATTTTCTCCCATCTATCCTTATTGGTTTTCTTCATGGGTGCTTTGAAACCATTGCCGAGAGGGTTGCGACTGTTTAGAACGTTGAATGCGCTGTCTATGTGCCTGAGAAATTCAATTGTTGCCTCACATCCCATGAACTGAGGCAGTTTGAGTTCTTTGTCACAAAACTCAATGGCATCTGCAACACTAGCACTGAAAACCTGGGCAGCAAGATTCACCTTCATCTTTTGTGTAGTGTACAGATCAGTGGTGTCATACAGTAGGTGCTGCCAACGCGTGCATGTGCCCTGCGATACGTAAAGTTGCAGTGTGCGCAGACTGTAAAGTATGCCTTGTGCAACGAACGTTTGGAACGTGTTTCAGGTGCATGCAATTTGTGTCCGTTTTCTGTCCGTGAAATTTGAGTGATTTTATTAAAATGCACACAAATTTTTTTTTTGTGCAATGCATGCAAGTATATTTGGCCGAAGTTAATAACACAGTTTACTTCTGTTCATCTGCTTCTTCAGGATAGGGCCTATGTTAACTTATTAAATATATATGTTACTAATATAGTAACAACACTTG
>JAIPMN010012605.1:0-12227 GCA_020650975.1 Apostichopus californicus
ATAGCCACCACCAATAGCAAGTGTCATGTGATCATCAAAAGGTCACTCAGTAGTAGCCACCACTAATAGCAAGTTTCATGTGATCATCCAAGTGTCACTCAGTAGTAGCTACCACTAATAGCAAGTTTCATGTGATCATCCAAGTGTCACTCAGTAGTAGCCACCACTAAAAGCAAGTTCCATGTGATCATCAAAAGGTCATTTCATTACATTAAGTACTGTAAGGTATAATGTCGTTTCGACCGTAATGCTAAATTTTGATATTACTAACACTGTGTCCTACTCAAAGAAATTGATTAGCCTAGTCTGTAGTAGCCACAACTAATAACAAGTTTCATGTGATTATCAAAAGGTCAATCAGTTATAGCCACCACCAATAGCAAGTGTCATGTGATCATCAAAAGGTCACTCAGTAGTAGCCACCACTAATAGCAAGTTTCATGTGATCATCCAAGTGTCACTCAGTAGTAGCCACCACTAATAGCAAGTTTCATGTGATCATCAAAAGGTCAGTCAGTAGTAGCTACCACTAATAGCAAGTTTCATGTGATCATCCAAGTGTCACTCAGTAGTAGCCACCACTAAAAGCAAGTTCCATGTGATCATCAAAAGGTCACTCAGTAGTAGCCACCACTAATAGCAAGTTCCATGTGATCATCCAAGTGTCACTCAGTAGAAGCCACCACTAATAGCAAGTTTCATGTGATCATCAAAGTGTCACTCAGTACTAGCCAACACTAATAGCAAGTGTCACATGATCACCAAAAGGTCATTCAGTAATAGCCACCACTAATATCAAGTTTCACATGATCATCAAAGTGTCACACAGTAGAAGCCACCACTAATAGCAAGTTTCATGTGATCATCAAAAGGTCACTCAGTAATAGCTACCACTAATAGCCAGTTTTATGGGATCATCAAAGTGTCACTCAGTAGTAGCCACCACTAACAGCAAGTTTCATGTGATCATCAAAAGGTCACTCAGTAGTAGCGACCACTAATAGCAAGATACATGTGATCATCAGTGTCACTCAGTAGTAGCCACCACTAATAGCAAGTTTCATGTGATCATCAAAAGGCCACTCAGTAGTAGCCTCCACTAATAGCAAGATACATGTGATCATCAGTGTCACTCAGTAGTAGCCACCACTAATAGCAAGTTTCATGTGATCATCAAAAGGCCACTCAGTAGTAGCCTCCACTAATAGCAAGATACATGTGATCATCAGTGTCACTCAGTAGTAGCCACCACTAATAGCAAGTTTCATGTGATCATCAAAAGGCCACTCAGTAGTAGCCTCCACTAATAGCAAGATACATGTGATCATCAGTGTCACTCAGTAGTAGCCACCACTAACAGCAAGTTTCATGTGATCATCAAAAGGCCACTCAGTAGTAGCCTCCACTAATAGCAAGTTTCATGTGATCATCAAAAGGTCACTCAGTAGTAGCCACCACTAACAGCAAGTTTCATGTGATCATCAAAAGGCCACTCAGTAGTAGCCTCCACTAATAGCAAGTTTCATGTGATCATCAAAAGGTCACTCAGTAGTAGCCACCACTAACAGCAAGTTTCATGTGATCATCAAAAGGCCACTCAGTAGTAGCCTCCACTAATAGCAAGTTTCATGTGATCATCAAAAGGTCACTCAGTAGTAGCCACCACTAATAGCAAGATACATGTGATCATCAGTGTCACTCAGTAGTAGCCACCACTAATAGCAAGTTTCATGTGATCATCCAAGTGTCACTCAGTAGTAGCCACCACTAATAGCAAGTTTCATGTGATCATCAAAAGGTCACTCAGTAATAGCCACCACTAATAGCAAGTTTCATGTGATCATCAAAGTGTCACTCAGTAGTAGCCACCACTAATAGCAAGTTTCATGTGATCATCAAAAGGTCACTCAGTAGTAGCCACCACTAAAAGCAAGTTCCATGTGATCATCAAAAGGTCACTCAGTAGTAGCCACCACTAATAGCAAGATGCATGTGATCATCAGTGTCACTCAGTAGTAGCGACCACTAATAGCAAGTTTCATGTGATCATCAAACTCATTTGTCTTGGAAGTAAATACCAAACATTCTCTGTGCTTGACTTCAAGTTCTTTTTTTTTCTACTTGATTCCATATAAGAGAAATCTATTTGGTTCAAACAGAAGTTATAACAGCCATCTCAATTGTTTATCTTGTTTTCAAGCAGCCCAGCCCCTCGAATGATTACTTCGGCACCAACTGACGCTTTGCTAGGCCATCCAGCCTCTGCATCTATGGATGGTAGCTATCATTTGACTGAAACCAATGTAGATACTGGTGCTACTGCAGACATGGTCCCTGGAAGGGAGGTCACACCAAGAAGGCCTCCAGCAGGTTATAGCTATACAGGAGGTACCCCTGATGCACGAGCGAATGGATTAAGTGAGTTGTCATTCTTGCTCTCTCTGTGTCATCATAGCATTGTACAGTAGTGATATCAGTAGCAGAAGTGTTTGACTGCTAGCCAAGAAAATTCTTTGCATTTATATGTTGATGTCCACTGATGTAAGTAACCAACAGTAGAAAACCTAACGTATGGACATTTATATGTTGATGTACACTGATGTAAGTAACCAACAGTAGAAAACCTAACTTATGGACATTTATACGTTGATGTACACTGATGTAAGTAACCATCAGTAGAAAACCTAACATATGGACATTTATATGTTGATGTACACTGATGTAAGTCACCATCAGTAGAAAACCTAACATATGGACATTTACATGTTGTCCACTGATGTAAGTAACCAACAGTAGAAAACCTAACATATGGACACTAATATGTTGATGTACACTGATGTAAGTAACCATCAGTAGGAAACCTAACATATGGACATTTATATGTTGATGTACACTGATGTAAGTAACCCACAGTAGAAAACTTAACATATGGACATTTATATGATGATGTACACTGATGTAAGTAACCAACAGTAGAAAACCTAACATATGGACATTTATATGTTGATGTACACTGATGTAAGTAACCATCAGTAGAAAACCTAACGTATGGACATTTACATGTTGTCCACTGATGTGAGTAACCAACAGTAGAAAACCTAACTATGGACATTTATATGTTGATGTACACTGATGTAAGTAACCAACATGATAAAACCTAACGTATGGACATTTACATGCTGTCCACTGATGTAAGTAACCAACATGAGAAAATCTAACGTATGGACATTTATATGTTGATGTACACTGATGTAAGTAACCAACAGTAGAAAACCTAACCTATGGACATTTATATGTTGATGTACACTGATGTAAGTAACCAACAGTAGAAAACCTAACATATGGACATTTATATGTTGATGTACACTGATGTAAGTAACCAACAGTAGAAAACCTAACCTATGGACATTTATATGTTGATGTACACTGATTTTAGTTACCAACATGAGAAAATCTAACATATGGACATTTATATGTTGATGTCCACTAATGTAAGTAACCAACACAAGAAAACCTAACGTATGGACATTTATATGTTGATGTACACTGATTTAAGTAACCAACATGAGAAAACCTATCGTATGGACTGGTGTTCTGCTTTCAGGCAGAGAGTTGCTGCAATTCATAATGAGGGCAGTATATATATTTTCTGATTATTTTGTCAATATTAATTGTATAGTATATTACTTTATATATATTATATTATATTATATCAGGTGAAGCTGAATTTGCTGCAGCCAAACTGAAAGGGCTTGAGAATGAGCCCTGTTTGATTCAGCCAAATCAAAAGAACAGAAATGCCTCTGCGGGTTCATCTCACTCTGACTATACCCCAAATAATCAGACTGGACGACCTCTCAACAAAGCTCAACTCAGCAAAGATCAATGGAAGGTAAATCAACTGAAAGTCAACTTAGATCAACGGAACACAACCCCTCAAAATCATCCAGAAAAAGTGGAAGAGGCCAAATTTAAACTTCTTCAAGCTCCCAAGTCACCAGAGGAAAAACTAGCAGCAGAGGAAGGCAATTTCAGGTACGTATACTCTAAAAGGCAATACTCAAGTTAGCATTGTGTTAAGTTTGCATAAGATGCTGGTTATAGGTATTGGTAATATATTGAATTCCTATAGTTCAATAATATTGTAGGCAATATTGGCTTTATATTGAAATGCGCTTGTTGTTTCTACTTGGATTGCCTATTCAACTGTTCTAATTCACAATGGGATGGTATGTCTGTATTATTTAAATTTAATACAACTTCCGTACTATACCCATTTTACAACCTACCTCTGTTCACCATTTGTTTTATTTTATATATGTGTGCTGGTGAGTGTTTTCTATTTTTCATTCATTCACTTTCATTGGGTTATAAGGGTTTCTGATTCAAAACATCATCTTCACTTACCCCTTACACAACATTGTTTAAACTCCTTGCTTGTTTCATAAGCTCTTGTTCATATGTGACAGGACATAAAGTCATTTACAAGTTATCAAATTAAAAATGTGTGGTTACCAGCTCTTAAAATAAAAAGATATTTCAAAAATTAAAGGAGCAATACTTAGCAGTTATTTAATGGTTTCTCAATCTTAAAGGAGCAACATTGAGTTGTTATTACTTAGCTTGGCAGTGTGAAAGGAGCAATTTTCAGCAGTTATCTAATTGCTTGGTAATGTTAACTGAGCAATACTGCACTGTTACTTAAAGGCTTGGCAGTGGACAAGAAGCAATACTGAGCAGTTATTAATGGCTTGCTTACTGAGCAGTTATTAAATGTCTATTTATACTACTGATGAGTCCTTTATATTGTTGTAAATCAGACACCCAGAATGTAGTTATTAGGATAGAAGGGAAGGTGGTTTGCATTAGTGATGGGAATGGTAACCAGGGGAATGACCAAAAAAGTTAATACACAGTCCAACCCATTACTATCAGGTCCAGAAATTCGAAATATTCACTAAAATTGTTCTCCATTTTCAGTTACATTTTTAATCCAAGTCATGAAAAGGAATAAAAAATTCCTGTGTATTCTTCTGTAATTCCATCCTTTGTTGTAAATTCCCATCTATATTGATGTGTGTAAAGGTAAACTTTGGTAAAAATGTGTTACTTTTCCCGCCCAAGAAAGTTTTGATCAATTATGTTTGTTACACTGTACTGTATAGCCAATGCAATCTCTCTGCCTTGCATGCTTGCACAGTTTCAATGCAACAAACCTTGGTCTCTAAACTCTTGGGTAGACCACCCCACATCAAAATTAGTGGAATGGTCCCCACAAAAGTTGAACAGAACTTTTCCATACTTGACTGAATCAAGCATCACATGTTTGGTCCATATTTACACAATGAACATAGCCATTTAAGAATAAGGCTTGACTGAAGTAGTTCTTTGGACTCTCCAGCTAGTTAATAAATAGCGGGACCTCCTACACGCTAGCCTTCTGCACAGCAATGAGAGAACTGGTTGAATAGGACTAGCGCAAGTATAATGATATCATGATGCCGTATAAGTGCTGTAACTTTCTTGTAACAAACTTTTGGGTTTGCAAAATATGCTATAAATTATCACCCATTGCTTAATTACAGCAATTTTATGAAAATATACCCTAACTGCTTTTGTAGTTAGCGGGACCTCCTACACGCTAGCCTTCTGCACAGCAATGAAAGAACTGGTTGAATAGGTCTAGCGCAAGTATAATGATATCATGATGCCGTATAAGTGCTGTAACTTTCTTGTAACAAACATTTGGGTTTGCAAAATATGCTATAAATTATCACCCATTGCTTAATTACAGCATTTCTATGAAAATATACTCAAACTGCTTTTAGAGTTCTTCCTCCACACAAACCACATTTTCACAGGTACTTTGTTCAATGGGACAATGAACTGTTAGGCTTGAAAGGCCGTAGAGTTGCTCACTTGCAAATTACAAAACTTTTCATATCTCACTAAAATCATCATTGGGTGAAAACATCACATGTAATGATTTTAAGGAGCTCTTTTAGGATATAAGTAGTCAATATTAATATGCAGCCTTGCAGTATAAATCAGTTCAAGGGTTAAACGAATGTTTATAGTGTTACCATATATGTGACTGAATGCCAGCATAGCCTAGATACGTAGTCACATTTGGCTTATGTATGTCCTTTGTATAGGCCTAGTTGGCTTTCAGGTTGCATGCAATATGAACTGGTACCCGAAATTGGCAAACAGGTACCCTGTAGCAAAGTTTTGGATTGTTCCAATCACTAGTTTGCATGAATGTACAGCTACTCTGTACAGCTACTAGGTACAGCTACTGTGTACAGTTACTGTGTACAGCTACTATGTACAGCTACTATGATATTTGTTTGCAGTGACGTTCTTTGCATGCAGCTGCCTTGCTTTTGTATACGTCTACTGCAGAATCTGTGGTATAAGTTTGGGGGTATTACTCAGTTCTTTGCTTTACAATCTTCAATACTTCAAAATGTTATTTAAATTATCGAAACTATTTCTTCCTTCTTGCAATGTATTAGTCCTCCCTTCTTAAAGTTTGTTCATTTTGTACTAAATATTGATTATTAAGTCCTTCCCTGTCTGTGTTTGGGTGAGTCATCTTATTTGTTGTCACAATATCTTAATTTATTATCTCTGGTGCTTACCTTTTCATTTTGGTTTCTTTTCACCCTTGCCACCTATGCCTTACCATTCATGTTCATCATTATCGTCATCACCATGATCATTGTCATCATCGTCATCATCATCATCATCCTCCTTCTCTCCCCCTCTCCCTCCTTTGCTGTCGGCTTTCATGTTTGTAGACGTCACAACTCCCTTCCTCTTCATGCAACAGACGGCCAGAATCAGGTGCAGAAGAAGCTATCAGTTAGCATGCAAGATGTGTAAGTCATGTGGTGATTATGATCGATAGTCAGGTCTGATATGCATATTAATTACTCAACCATGTATCAGACTCCTAAATCCATTACTTGCCATAAATGAAACTCATTCATGGCCAACCTCTTGCATCACTTTTGTTCCTTCAAAAGAGAAACTCAAAATCACCACAAAATTGTCATCATTGTACAACTTGTGTTTGTTAAATTGTATGATAGAAATGTTAAGAACTTCAGAGCTAGATGTGTGTGCTTGTTCTTGGTGCTAATTAAAAGTAGTCCAAATCTATGTGACTTTTTTTGAAATTAAATAGGAATCTCATACCCTGCATACATGAAAGACAACCTCATGTACATTGTACACATCATACAGGTGCTGGACTGGTTTCTCCCCCAATTATAACATTTGGCTTCATAACAGCCTAGTCAAAATGTATGACAAGACAACAAAAAGTTTGTATTTCAATGTTTCACAGGTGCCTTCATGGATCTCAAATTTGGTAAACTTGATTTTCAGGGATGAAATTTGAGACCATTTTTTTTGGTTAAAGCAAAGTTTTTTGCTATTTATATACTGTTTAAGCCAATGAAGCCAATAAAACAATGCTCTAACAGGTTAGGAATTAAATCTTTTCCAATGTGTAGAAGCCATTTGTCTTAAAATATCCAATTTGTTTGTGTGAATTGATGTTAACAAACAGTTTTATTTAATGAGTAATAATTTTATCAGACCTGATTACTCGTTAATTGTGCTTTCTGCCATCTCTTGTTAGTATTCAGATTAAATACATACATTAGTATTGTAATGGTGTGTAAAAAGTTTTCATAATGATGTTTCAAAACAATAGCCTCTAATAATTTATTAAGCTGTGAAAAATTTGAAAATTTCTAAATATTTCGTCTAGCTGACACACATCAATATGCATGTTGTTTCTTCTGCTAATATTAATGTGTGATGAATGCACATTAACTTTTGTATGCAGAATTTGTCCACTCATATCAAGCTATTTTGGTATTAAAAAGTCTGCAACAATTATGTAGCACAAGGAAAACAAGTAAGCATTTATAATTGAATGTGAATTCCCTTCGAATCTTGCTTTGTTTTTAGTGGTGACCTTCAAGGGGATTACAATAGTGTTGGCTATCGTTCAGAAGGTGCTGCCAATGGACGTCATTTGGGGCTACCAGGGTACCAATCTCTGAAAGGAAGTGCCCCTGGGACATCTTTTGATTCACCGGTTAATGGAGAGATGGGTCTTCGGACTAAAAGCAACCCAGATGTAAATCGAAGAAATGGACCCAGTCCCTTAGCAGTGGGATACACTCCACCCTCTGGAAATTTGCAGGTAGGAATACTTTAAAAAATACTGAAGAAGGCTGCAATTGTGCAACTTGTAATAGTTTGTCTTTCCATTGCTTTAACAGATCACTCAGCTTAAAAGGTCAGGCTTTTCTTTGGTGCTGTTTTCAGATTTTAGTGCTTACAACTACAAGACGTTAGCATTGCATAATACTTATGATGTTGGTTACTTGACTCAACATGCTTGAAAGGTTGCGTGATGTTTAGTGGCTTCAGACAGTGACATACCTATTGCCAGTCTGTTGAAATTGACATAAAGGTTTCTTACAAGAATTTACTACAGTGTATATATATGGAAAATACTACACTACGAAAAGCCACTTTCTTACAGTATATCTATATTAACACAGATTCTTGTCTTGTTTTAGTTTCTGTTGGTACATTCTGCAAGGTTTTGTAAATTAGTGCCAAAGTTTTACATTTTTGTTTTGCTTATACCATCAAATCAATACACATTAATCCTTTCTGCTGCCATACAGGAGTTACAGCAGTTATCCTGTGTTTTTTGGATGCAATTACACTCAAATGAAATACAACTTTTCAATAGTTTTTGGTTGTGATGCTTTGCATCCATCGGAACCTATGCAGTCAAGTTGGCTTGTATGTGTGTGAATGTGAAGCCATAGCTTTTAAACATGGTATCTCAAGAAAGAAATATGTGATTGATGTCATACTTCGTGTATGTGTTGGTCAGTGTCAGTAGATGATCCCTATTGTTTGTGGTGGGGCTATTATGCATATTAATGAGTGGGGTGAGCTTAATGTAAGATTCTTAAAATGTCTATATCGCTTCAACCATATGTCTGATTTAGTTCGTACTTGGTATGGTGATGTAAGTACATGTTCTTTGAAACCAAAACCCTGTACCTCATAAATATTCATGAGTGGGTGGGCCTTGCAATCGTCAAAAACAGCTTGTAAACAAAATGTCTCAACCACAAGTTGAATCAATGTCATTCTTGGTAGTTAGTTGTCCTATGCTAAGTAGATGTGCCCTATTGGTTTTGGTTCCCATCTCATGAATATTAATAAGTGGGTGTGGCTAACCATAAAACTGTTAAAATGTCAATATCTCTGCAACCATATTTCTGATGGTAATATTATGGTAATATGGATGGTAATATTCATGAACTTGTGCGCACCAAAATGAAGAGGATTGATTAATGCGACAAACATATCAAGGGAGGTACCAGGAATCAGTTGTCATGTTGACAAAGGCTATTTAGTGACATAGTACAATCAATTTTCAGAATATGCTAATTTTATGATGGTCCAAGCACATAATAAATTTGGTATCTTTTAGAAGAGGTGGAACCACAACATACTCCAAAATCTGGTGATTTGACACGGAATGACCCATGTATGGCTTACCACACTATGAATATGTTTAGACATTGGAACTAATATACATAATTTCTGGTTTATTTCTAAAAGGGTTAAACACAGCAGTTCTGCATGCTTTACAGGAAAGGAACAGTGCAGTATGGTAAACTGCTATGTTGGAGTGGTAATAAAGAGTGGTAGAAACTAAAATAGATGAACAGCACAATTTTGATCTTAGAGTCCTGTGTGGGTGAGATAATCAACAAAGGGAAAACTGGTGCATTAAATAACCATACTCTATTGCTAGATTGCTGTCAAATGGAAGCATTCACTGTTGCCGAACCTTTATCAGCCGAACCCTGAAAATCTGTCTGTTAGTACATTGACTTTGGACAAGACTGTTTGAGGGTATAACTCGACTAAGAAGTGGTAGCAGTTAACCTTTGTTCATTCATACTTAGCAGTGTTGTAGTCGAGTACTTGTATCCGAGTACCAAGTACTTCCGAGTACTTTGGGGTCCGAGTACCAAGTACCACTATCCGAGTCCGAGTATTTCAGGATCCGAGTACCGAGTACCACTGTCCGAGTCCGAGTACTTGGGGGTCCGAGTACCGAGTACGAGTACTTTATAATCCGAGTACTTTTCGAGTACTTGTCGAGTACTTTCCAATATGCCTACTGTTAAATAAAACTGCAAGCATTGTATGTGTATATAACAGCCCATATTAGTCACATCAACAAGTCCTTGTGTTACAATGCACATTGATGTGAATTTGCCCTACTGAAGATGATTGGAGTATGGAGATATGATCTTAAGGTGAATGAACAGTATGAGATAATAGATGATAAAAATATTGTAAAGCATATATATGTTGATAACTCATTTATTACACTTTAGAGTAGTACACCTTCCACCCTTTTTAATTAAGCTGTGGTATCTTATACTAAACGACTAATTTTGCATAGAGATAATGCATTTTGTACATACCTCCTGCCTCTTTCGAGGGTATACTGTTTTCAAAATCTCCCGAAATTAACATTGTACAACAGTAAATATGACAATCCTTCATGTATTTTGTCTATCAACATGTGTCAATAGAGAAACATAAAACAATACCAGTCAGGGCTGAAAATACACAGGGGCAATGGACAATTTGCCCCCAGTGTGCCCAATATTTCCCCAAAAACAATTTCAGTGGGCAATTTTTTTGAGCCTAAAATAGGCTTCATGTTGCAGTACACCCTTTGCCAATTAGCCTATTAAACCACTTTTAGAAGTACATATAATGTATTCTACTTTAGGCTAACAAAAAATGAAAATAAAAAGCCCCTGTGAAATGAAAAAGAGCCCATGTGAACTTGCTCACGTGGGCGGTTTTCTATGGAAAATAACCCCTCTGAGCAAAATATTAATTCCAGGCCTGATAACAGTAATTTAATATGTAAAATTGTGAATATAAGAGGGAGTAATGTTTACGTAGCTTGCTGAAGTCTTAACAAATGTTAGCACAGTACGTAATTTACTACGGCATGTGAGCATACTAAGCAGTATAGTGTCTGTCCTTTAGACTTTTATAATCAAGTATCGGCTCTTTCAACGTGAACTAGAATATCCAAAATAGTCACGATAGTCTAAGTCTTGTAGAATTTTTTCTGGTTACATTTCAAGAATACCAGATCTCCGAGACGCTGTGCCACAATTTTTGCCAATTTTTTGAAAAGAATTATTTTAAAACTGCCAAGAGCCCGAGACAAAAGAGTATGCTACTGACTGACTGAAAGTGCGTGCAACTTACTGTTAACGTTAGTGATCGCAGCGTGCTTCTAGTTTCCACAATTGTACTTTCAAGTTTGCATCTCCGTGATTATTTCTGGGCATTAATTAACAGGCAATGTGCCAATGTCGCAATAACAGATACAGCAATAATGTGTTGCATGTGGAAACACTTTTGCACTGCTAAATGTTGCGTGTTATGGAGTTGATAAATTAAAAATTTATTGCCGAAAGCGAGAGCATAAGTTAAAGAAATGCTGAAATTTTGCATATATTTGGTATTTTTCCCGGATGTATTTTGTTTAAAATACTCGTAAAGTACTCCTACATTCGAGTACTTTTCATTCCGAGTACCGAGTACCTTTGTACGAGTACGAGTACTTTGACTATCGAGTACCAAGTACCGATGGTCGAGTACGAGTATTTTCCCAAACGAGTACGAGTACTTTCGTACGAGTACTTCGAAAATCGGTACTCGAGTAGTACTCGAGTATCGAGTACTTTTCGAGTACTACAACACTGATGGTCACACACATCCATTCATCCCTTCCATCCTTTAACGTTATGTTTATGACGTCATTTCCGTTACATTAAAGGTACCGTTAGCAGCTCTTCCTGTGACGTATCGAACCCACGAAAGAGAGCCCACGTTCATGACATTGAGCGACCCTAAAACAGGTATACGACTGATCACCATCACTAATGCCTTTACGAATGCAAGAGCGTATATTTTGGAGTAAATTTAATAGAAAGTATTTATGGGCAAAGGGCAACAAACGACTTTCGTTCATAACATTTCTTTACATGTTTAAATCAGGGTTAACCAATAACAGAAAAATCACCCATGGCCAATTTGGTTGCACTGAGCCAGGCAAAAGTCAGCCCCCCCCC
>JAIPMN010012607.1:0-13618 GCA_020650975.1 Apostichopus californicus
TAATAATAATAATAATAATCATCGTCATCGTCATCGTCATCGCCTTGCATCGTCATCATCATCATCATCATTATCATAATCATCATCTTAATCATAATCATAATAATCATAATAATAATAATCATCATAATAATATTATTATTATTATTTATAATAATAATACAAAATAATTATAACTTTTATTTAATTAATAATAATCTCACTTATTGTTTTCCCTACCTATAAACCAAACCGGGATACTATCCAAGAAGGTCGACATAGCTATAGAAGGCTATAGCTCAGGCTAGAAGTCGGTGAACGAACCCCTCCTCCGTCAGGCATGGAAACCCGTAAGACACGGGTAATCGTCGCCGCGTCAGCTATTCCATGACGATTTTTTTGTCCAGCGGCAGCGGGTTGGTGATACCACCTGCTCCGTATAAATGAGGAAATAGAATCATCGCAGAATTGGAAGAATCAAGCTACTTGGGTATCGATTGGAAGCTGACCGAGAAACTATGAAGCAAAACAAAATCTTATTATTGCAACTGTTCCAACAAAGTCGATTGTCTTTAACGTAGCTAGACCCGAGGGCGAGGCGATGGTATATTTCTCTTTTTCTCTCTATCTCTCTTTCTTTTTAGGAAATATCTTGCTTTTTTCTTTACTTGATTGAAAGAATCGGAATAGCTAGGGGAATGAGGAAATCTAGAATAATAGTCTTTAAGTTGGTTTACAGTAATTTAGCTGGAGATGGGCACTGGCGGGGGTAATGAAACCGGAGAATCGCAGATTGTCACTGACTGCTGTAATGAAAGAATTTGTTCGAAAGTGATGCTTGATCTAAAGATGAACAGCGCCATCTACTTTCCTGTAACGAATTGTCAGACTCGAGAGAAAATTTCTGGCAAAACCATTTCTCATCTTAGACCTTGGAAGATGCAGGTGGCCTTTAGTGTTCGTTTGTAAGAAGCATTGCATATAGTGAGGTTATAAGACAAAGAACAATAAAGCTATCATGACAAGAGGCTAATCAGACCCCTCCTCACCCTCACCCGCCTCCTACCTCCCGCCTCCCGCCTCCCGCATCCCACCCCGGCTCTTCATAACTTTCAGTGACATACAACTAGTATCAAAGTTTGAATTAGCTTCACAAATCACGTTATAAGAACCATGCACAGAGATTACAGTAATGAACAGCAACACGTCATTGTAACTCAATAACAGACAATACTTAGCAAACGGAATGAAACAGTACAGATTAGTTCAAAATAGATATTATATATAGGCTGATGTCACTTCACTGTTAGTTATTGTTCCAAACAGTACAGAATAGTACAATAGCGATGTTATATATGGCTGCTGTCACTGCACTGTTAGTTATTGTTCCAAAGAGTTTTAAAATTATGGGCGTTTAGTTCACAAAACTAAATAAGGTGGAAAATTCCAAGCTCGTCTCATTGTATCCCCCACCGAATGACGCAGGAAAACTGTCACAGCATTATAAATTAGAAAACCAACCCTATATCCTGCTCTGAGTTCCAGCTGAAAACTGCCGTTCCTTCTTCAAGTCAGTTGTCAACCACGTGTTGTCATACAACAAGGATTTAGAAACCTGAAACCAAACCATGGCATGCACGTGTTTCTAGTTCAAGCAATGGGAGATGCCATTCCTGTTTCAAACTAGTGCTGAAACCACGCGGGAGTCAAAATGTTGTTTCTTCTTCAGGAAACGTCGAATCATTCATCTTAACATCCGACATGGTGTTCATTAACAGTCTTTTGTAATTAAATGACAGCATTCCCAGTACGGGTTGGTAGTCAATTACGCGTGTTAAATACACCAGTATACACTGTCAACATGGTTGACGCCCCACGAGAATGATTGGAGAGTTTTGAAGCCTTTCTGTTTTCTTTGTGAATGTCGTCGTTGGAACTGTTTTAGAATTATCTCTAATTTCATTAGACCATAACGACCGTATATTTTAATATCCAGGGCATTTTACAATGTTGGGGTAAGAGAGAAGTTATAAAAGTTGGAAATTACGAGGAATTTTAAAGTAATTTTTAAAAAAGAGAGAGAAGAAGATAAACAGAGTTACAAGACGATCAAAGCATTCATGGGTTCTCCTATTGTTTTTGATATTTCCATATTTCGTCCATTTTGTTTCCATTATATTATTATATACACACTATAAGTGTAGGGTTATTCAGCTTTGAGAGGAATATGAAAGACCCTTTAATATGGTAAAACATTAACAAAATTAATTTTTATGTTTTTTTTTCAATAGTTTTGACATAATTTGATAACCGCTACTGTAGGCTACTTTGATGACGGGATCTGTTTGCTGACATTGCTATTGGTTGGTCGTGATGCAATTGAAAGACGTTAGACAGATAAGATACGTAGTCACACGACGTATTGGTGGCGCTCTACCTATATATCTTTCAGAGCCGTTTCGTTTAGTTATATCTGAATTTGTTTGATCAAGTTGCAAAGACTGTTGGAATGGTCTTCGAGGAAAGTTCCCCATTCAATTTAAAGTTCCTGCTTAATTTTGATATAGTTTGGTGATAATTTGGTAAAAGTATTTTCCTAGAAGTTGTGGATAAGACATATGTCTTTGCCAAACAATTTATATGAAGTAACAACCTAACTTAAAAAAAAATGTAAGTTTAATTCGTCTATATGCTGTTGAACACACAACCTACTACTTAATGGTCGCCTATAACTGGATTCATTGCATATTTTTCACATTTCATACCATTGGTTTTGGCATCACTGTTATAAGATGTTTTCCTGTAAAGTTAGTGATAAAAAAGAATCCAAAGTAGCTCAGAAACTGGAAACTGAATGAGCCGTTTCATTGAGGCAAACTTGTATTTCCTTCGCATCCATCAACAGCAACACTATCCCCCCATCCCCCCTTCCCCTACTACACCACCTCCCACTTTTTGTCCCTTTTAACACTTTGGGGCTCTGTATCTGTCAACTCTAGTGGTCTGAAAGAACCGGAGCACATATCGTAATTTTGTCTGCTACCATCAATGTGTCATAGTTCAGTAATAGATGGCGTTATTCCTCTTTGGAGGCTGATATCGACCTAGAAATAACGTGGTTACGAAATTGGGATTACACTGTCTATATGTGGTATTTGAGTTGCATAGAGTAATTGACACATGAACCCTTTTGGTATTTATATGTAGCAAATGTTGTAGTGTACTGTTTGGTCTCTATATCGATATTAGTGAGATTTGCTGAACCTGTTCGACATCATGAATGTAATCTTGACAAAGGAAGCGTCTGACAAAATGTAGGTGGTCAGGGAGTGTTCGTAGAATAGTACTATAACTGTGTATAATTAAAATATTCCAATTAGGAGGGGGAGGGGGTTAGTATAGACAAATACGGGGTGTGTTGTAGCTTGTTCGTGACCTTCGAATTGACTATCGAAGCACTTTTGTTGTCTGTTAAAATTGAATTATTATTTACCGAGTCTTCAGTCTCATTAGTAAAAGGTTTAAAGGCAAGGTGTCGTTAATCATTAAATCCAGAATCGTCCTTTGTCGAGCTTAGATGCATTATGCAGGGACGGTGGAGCCGAATTTGGGGGAGAGGGAAGGGGGGAGGTGGGGGGTCATCATCATCAGTTCGACCTCGATCGACCATTATCATTATGAGGAGTAGGAGAAGTTGGCCGGACAATAACCTGGCATTGAGATTTCCAGTCATTTCTGTCTTCCATAAGGGTTGCTAGCTCAGACGTACTTTCAGCCCCACTGTCCTCTAGTAGGAAATGCAGGAAGGTTTTATGTCTTGCACCAGGTAGGGGGGGGGGGGTGGTTTGGAGCTCTTTCCACTTCAATTCGCACCTTTCTGTAAAAAATTGCATGCAATATACCTGCAACGATAACAATAATAATATTCATGTGCTTATAATAACCGGCTATATAGACATTCATTTAAGATTTGAACAGTATGTCTGCATTGCACACGATGGTAGCGCCGTACAAGAAATGCTGGACTTCAATTCCCGAGTAAATATGGGAATTTGACAGGTAACCATCAAAGTAGCTATCTTCTATACTTATATCTACAATAGTCCGTCGAATCATATACCTATAGTCAAATATATATTTCGTGAGAAAAAAGTCGCTCATAGGGAGATTTAAATTCAAAGATATTTACGCTCCTCGATCGTCGGATATCATATCATGTTTTATTTTGTAAATTTATTAGATTGGACATTTCTTTATGCGTCAATGGATCAGTATTACGTAATAGCTAAATGCAGTCAACCCCAAACTGTATACTGTTCCATTGTTTAGCCTGCATAATGGAAGCTAATCATGTACCATGTTTACATCAGTGACATGAACAACAACTAATTTACATGTTATAATTAATTATTGTAGTTATGATAAACGTAAACACATCCATTTGAGTTGATTTTGCTACATGTCTCAAAACGTTTGCCCAATGACAGATTGATGTTATAAACTTTACATATTGTAGATGTCCTATCATTTAAGAATGTTTCATACTTTACACTGCTTTATGCATGATAGCTACATATTGCAAGTAATGGTAAATTTGTGGGGGCAGAAGAAGGTATATATGGTTTTGTGTGTTAGGGTGGGGCGCTATACAGTGTTGCCAGAATCAGTACGGGTTTAAAACAGTTCCATTCACATTGAGGCCTATGCCTTTGTTGACTTCGCTACTGCATTTTGTACAGTTTATAGTAACACCAGTCAACTTGAAATAACAGTTTAAAAAATATGTTTTCCGAGAAGAATAGTTATACGGGAATTTATTTTAATAAACTCTTCTGTATGTGTTGTCATTTCATGATCTTATTATTGTCACTTCTGTTAAAACGATAAACAACGTTGTGTGCTAATGATTGATTTATACCTTTGCAACACTTTTTAAAAAGCCTTGTTATACTGACACAAGACTGGAACCATTTTATGAAATTGATCCGGTTACAATATCCTAATAACCTATAATTTATCGCGAGTTGTTAACCGCTTAATACAGTACATAAAAGCGTTCGTATCTTCTGTTTTGCATTTGGGAAGATGTCTAATTTCATCTTTTCTGCTGTTTCTTTATGGAATATGGTTTTAGAGACATAACATCTCTTTTTCATAGGCAAAGTTTTGTATCAATTGATTTCGACAAATTCAACACAAGTGACAGTTGTAAGCAAATGGAAAGTAAATGATATCGTTAACGTACCTTAAAGAAAACGAACTATGCACAAGTTGCTCTCCCTTCGTTACAGATTCAACATTTTGATTTAACAGAAGAATCTGTTACTGATCGGGCCGTTTTAACTTAAACGTTCCTGTGTCAGGTCTACAGGGTTATTCTAAGCGAACATCTCATGTTGTATACGTCTGAAAATTAATGTACCTTGTCAGTAAATATCAACCACTTCAGCTTTGTATTGTTTTTATTCGTCAGTTTGAAGAAAGTGTTGGCCATGAATAAGAATACAGTCAAAATATCGAAAAGAGTGTAAGAAACCAAAATACGTGTTGGCCATTACCTGCGCCAATTGACATTCCAGTAATGGTAGCTTTTAATTGTTCATCAGAATATAAGACTATAGACTTGTAATAGTAATACAATGGTAACTAGAACTCAGTGACATTCTGGCAATATGAAGGTTTGATCACTAACGTGCACAACAACAGCTGGACGGCTTACTTAAGAAAGTTGAAAAACATTCTCAGTTAATGTATTAAATGATGGATAGAAAGTTTTGCTGTTCAAATTAAGCTATTGTTAAAAAAAAGGGAATATAAAGGAATCTCAATAAGGTTGTACTCCATAGTAATAGTACCTTTTCAAATGAATTTAGCCCATCTTCAGTGTGGCAATGAGCTGTAATCAACGGACAAAGAAAAGATAATTCACTATAGTGAATATGATGGCGCTATTTAAAAACTAAACGCTATTTTTACGGAAAATACTGTTATGTAGACTCGAACATTCAATAATAGGAGAATAGCGCCTCGCCAGGCCACGAATGCAGTGGACGGTGGCTGCACACATGCCGGTCGCAAAGAGTGTTTCGACCCTCTGGTCAAAGGCATTGATTCACGCACCCCACCTAGAACGCTTCTGGTCGATATGACCGACCCTATTCGCATCCTCCTGGGTTCTTTTGCGATATCAAGGAAGACATGGGCACGGAATCTCACGGAATCTCACGGAATCTCTATCAAAGATGAACACGCGAAATGGAAAAGAAGAATTGCATAAACTGTCTTGAGATGGATTCGAACCCGATACACCAGATTACCAGTCCATTTGAGCCAACTGACAAGTTACATATGCAGTAAGCTTAAATTTATCTTGACGATTGGACGATGTGTACATTCATTGCAATGAATTCCGCTATTAAATAAATTATCCTACCAAATACCTTCCTCGCATGAGCGCAATAGATGAGAATACTTTAGGAACCAATATAAGCTTACAAAGTGTCTTTATTGTTTCGCACCACACAGGAAGAAGTGTCTTGTTTTCTTTGACAGATCCAAATGTAGGCTTCATTACAATGCTATTAATTAATGAAACGATTTCGTTAACGTTACAATGCCATTTATATGATTGCGGCACACAGATAAAGAATTTTGGATTCTTTTTTTTTCAAAGATCTATGTACAATAGGCTTACGCTGCAATGCTGTTGTAGCATGCAGCAAAAAAAAGAGGTTTTAATGTGAATTGGCCTCACCTTTTTATAACCATACTTTATTCAGACGGAGAACAGCCGGAGGAAATCCTTTAACAATATCTATTTCACATGTCGTTTCCAACAAGAAATGAAAAACGCTTTGCAGGGTCAAATATGTTAAGTGCATAAGACGAGTCGCGCTTATTGACAAAACTTAATTAATAAAACAATTAATAATGTGAACAATTAGAGAAAACCAAAGTCCAATCTTTGAGGAAAAAATCCAAACTAAGAGGTAAAAAGTTACCATTTTGAGACCAAAGAGTCATAATGTTCAGAAAAAAATGTTGAAATTCGATGACTTACGACGTTTTTCGTAAGCTATACTCTTTTGTATGAGGTGACTTTTCTGGGTATGCTGCAGCTGTATGAGACTTTTAAGATGCATTCATTTATTTCAAATTCACTGAGCAATTTAATGAACAATGAAAATTAGTAGTGTAACCTAAGTGTACCCGGGTGCTATGTAATTACATTACCTATATTTCGTATTATTTCACTGTTAACAACTCCCCGTATGAACCATGAAATCTACGACGAACTCATGCATCGGCTATCATCCTGAAAGCAGAATAAAGTTGAGAAGCACTGTAATGAGTTTTCCTCAATAAAGAATACCTATAATGTTCTACAGCTCATTGAACAAAGAATGGAAGAATTTAACCGAAACTAAATTTAAACTGTTTTTAACATTCAAAATCTATAAATATGAACCTATCGACTTTTTTCTTATGGGGAAGGGGGGGGGGGGGTGTCAACATTTACTTTAAAATATGAATAAGAAAAATAATTTTGAAAGTAAAAGTATTTAATAATTATTGGCACTACGACATCACATATTGACAAATGTTAGCACATGACACAAACATTCAAAACCAAATTTTAAATCTCCCAGACAGAACAAGAATTTCTTAAGTTGTTTATCAAAACGTTCTCCATTCATATATAAGCTAAATATGATGGTTGGGTTTTGTTCGACCATTTCACGTCCCTCTGAGAGGTTCTAGTATAGCGCCCACTGTATTTTCGTCACGTTGATACGTCCCGTTATTCCACGGCATTGCGAATAGTCTTCTATTCACTTCTCCACGACTATGGCAAGCCATATGGGACAAACAGCGCATACTATATCCTCGTATTAATACGACTATATACGCGTATTAAATCAGACAATAACTGACATATCTTATAGCTATCACAAACGAGTTTCGAGAGTTATCACATTTGTAATACATTGTAATATATGTATTGACGTACACCCATGCCAAACTTATTTTTGATCTAGACAACAGTATGATTTAATACGTGTATAATATTCGAATAAATACGTGCATATATGCGAATTCATCCTCATATGTATTTGAATTAATACGTGTTTATATTCGAATTAACTACGCGTATATATTTAAGCCTTATGATTGGCTAATAATATATACGTGTACATATTCGAATTAATACGCATATATATTCAAATTGATACGCGGATATATTATGCGGTGTTTGTCCCACATGGCTTACCATATACACGTCGAGTCGATTTCTGTTCACGTCTGTGTGCTGGCAGTTTCTGTGTGCGTGTATGAGACTAGTTGGGGTTTTGACATTGGGATATTAAAGTACATCATTGGAAGTCAATGTGTTTTTGTGAAAATTTGGTAGAATCGAAACAATTTTAAGTCCAATTGTAGCAAACTGTTCCTTGGTGAGTGCAGAGCAACTTATTGATCACGCACAAAATGTTTAGGCGCTCGTAGCTAAAAATGTACATGCGTCATTGTACTGAAACGTGAAGGTGCGATGTGAGATAATGACAGTTTTAATTATGAATTAGAGACATAGCTGACTCAAGGTGTCTATAACAAGCTATAGAGGCCACATTAGTGTGACAAGTTAGTGTTTAAGTCAATGCAGAATGCTATCATCGAGTAACATCCGTGTCTGCGGTACCCAGAGTCCAACTTAGCCCGAGTATGTATCCATCCTATATGAACTATGTGTACTCTACCACACCTTCAACCCTCACCCTCGTCCCGACCCTACTAACCCACCCCTCCCCCCCCCCACCTCATCGCTCTGTTGGAAGTTCTTGATATCACTACATGAGCACATCATCATTTTTTCATGTTTTCTTTGTGTTCGAAATTTAAATGTTAATACAGTGGATGGTTGTGTGGTATTGCCATGCTTGTCCTCAATACATGATAATAAGTTATTGCAGTTCTGGTCAACCATGGTGCTCCCACTGAAGATATTCATTTCAGCCTCTACTCGACGTCTGGGTACATCAATGACTTGGCTGTAGAATTTTGTAGGACGAATGATCACCTCAGGTGTGTACTGATTTTATTTCAAAGGTGTTTTCCATTTCTTTTGATCTTGCTTTTATTTTCGCAGAGAAGTAATTACTTTTACAAGTGATTTGATAAGTCAATAATTTTACCACCTTCGATAGATACACACCACCATCATCCTATTGATTTCATTTCACCATACATCTTCCTATCTACATGCATCACCTTTTTTTGCAGAAAGCACGATGCAGTGGAGCGAAACTCCCCTAACCGACAGTTTACATTTACGAGAAGGCTTGACAAATATCTTCATCAAAAAAAGTCTTTACCTTATAAATAAAAAAGGCCTCTCTGCTTTGAAAGAGATGGATGCTTCATATGCAATAAACGACTTACTTGAATAACACTTCAAAGCAATCTTTCTGGCCAAGACTGATATTGCTTTGCTTTTTAATTGCTCGAAAAAGACACAATTACGAGTCTCTTAACTGTCACAATGGTATTATTAATGAGTACTTTAAAGTTACGCTATTTATATTTTGCTTGCATTCGACGTATCATCAATTATCCTTCCACACCTTGAGTTTACGCTCCATTTCATACCATCAATGTGAGCTATGGGCCCCATCCATCATGAGATTCCCATCTAAGACTAGTCGCAGTGCAAAACGGTACGGTTTTATTTTGGACGTGCGCCATCTATTCCGATATATACGCACTTTTCCTTTCTTTCTTCTTCACGTCGGGAATAATAAACTGAGGAGTAGTGGCGTGCGTAGAATTTCAGAGGTGGGTACAGATTTGACTTGTAATTCCCCTGAATGATATGGGGAGGGGTGAAAGATACACCCCTCCGCCTTTGGCAAAAAAAGGTTCACAGGGAAAACTAGCTAGACGAAAATAGTGCAATCAATTACTAGTTTCAAGCTGGTGCAATTGTCAAGAAATAATTCATTTTTACCGATTATACATAAAATTCATGAATTAAAACTTGAATCACTTGATCACATAAACTAAATTGCTTACTGGAATACCGACTGACTGATTTCCCCCGACTGAGTGATTTTCCCTGGCTACGGGGTAGGGGGGGGGGGCAAGATACCCGCCCCATTTGTGCACGCCACTACCAAGGAGGGTGGGTGGGTGGGATAAGGTTGCTGTGGTTGGGAGGCGAGGTTGAAGGGAAGTTTGTTACATTGTACAAATTATATCAAATATAGTTTATAACACTGTTGTGATGTATTGGTTATTTTTTCTATATTATGCTTGTTAAATGGTCACATTTTTGTTTCTGCCGTTTCTAAATTTACGACAAAGGCAAGGTAAGTTAAATGTAGAAGAAAGACAACACTAAACGTACCCACTATTTTTGGGAAAGTGATTTGAATAACCACAACCTAGCTTCTCTGTCCTTTATAGAACGTCTAGATAAATGTATTAAAATTAAGGAAAACTACAATATCCGAACATTGCCAATCGCCAAATTACGTTTACAATGAAACAAATATTATGATATAGCGAGCATATCAATCACATTACAAGTATGGAACACATACTTTTATTTTAAAGAAATGTCACCCAAGACAAGAGCCTGGGCACGAAATTCAAACAACTCAACCTTCTTGTACCTCTATACCCTTAAATCGAGACATATAGAACAGATAAGAGATATGTTGCCCTCTATAGCTGCAAATAATTCAACATGTTAACGAAAATAACACACTGCGGTGTATACACAGTTGAAATTTTGCAAATATGATAAGCGTTGAAGAATATATGATCAAAAGCATGGAAAACAAATGAAACATCTTTTTGCATGAATAGTTCAAGATGTGAAAAATTGATCTGAAGGATAAATGGAAATATTAATAAAACATTAAACACGCACACATACGCACACATATGCATACGAATGTACGGTCTTTTAATAATCACAGTGGCTGGCTTACTTAGTTTAACACACAAACCACATATATGCTCTTCAGAAGTAACACACCAAACTCATATTGAAAAAATCGGACGTTTATGATTCCACATAAAAAAAATAAAAATCCCTTAAATGGAGACACAGCCCCTAACTACCATCTTGAGCTTATATGACAAAGATCTTTGTGAAGAACAACTCTCCAACAGCTTAGAAAACTCTTGCTCCGTTTGAGAGATATCGTAGTTTAAGAAAATCGTTGTCAGGGACTCTGCCTTTTTTTAAGTCTGTGATATCACAGTGCCACTTTAGGGTTTGAAACCCGCTATGTTGTTTTTCTTTTCATATTTTAAAAGTAGAATGTGAACGGTACTGACCTTTGAACTTTGAAACAATGTCACAGTTATATCAGGTCCCTATTAGATTAAGCGTTTGAAAAATGATCCAGCTCCATAACAGAAAATAAACCTTGCAATAAAGACAGATTTAAAAACAAAAAAAACATGAATCAAATGTGGCTCGATAATGTCATAATTCGACTTGAACAAGTCTTTGACTTGATCAAGTCCTAAGCCTTGTATGTGAAGGAACATTAAATCCATGTTATCTCCCAAATGGAGCAAGGTTTTTCCTTACGTGTTTGGTGAAGTTGCTCATGCTAGTTATTTCTATCACATAGACCAATGATGCTAGATTTCGGTCACTTTTCAAAGAATATAATTTTTTTCTACAACCAACAATGGAGTTCAATCCCCTAGACCCAATAGGTGTCCATTATATCACGGATGCGCCGTCAATTATATAAAGCTTAAATAACATATCAGAATCATGGATTTACTGACTTTTAATAAAGACCGAATGTCTCTTTAAAGTATATGATATGTTAAAGTGTAGCAGTTTATAATGTTCTACTATAGTTAAATAAAGATGCAAAGGAAGAGCTAGCATTGCTGAAAGTCATTCCAAACTCCACTTCCTTTTTTGTGTGGAAACTCTATTTTCTTTCTTTGTTTCAGAAGTTTGAAGAGCGCGAACCACACTTAAATATAATAGTGACAGCTCATCATTGATTGGTAATTTAGCTCTCCTTCTAAGAAGTAAACGAATACTTTCAAAATTCAAAATACATAACAAAAAGTAAGAAAGAGAAAAAGTAAAAGAAAAATAACTAACAGATATTTTTTTCTTGAAAGTTTCGATAACAAGTCGCATTGCATTACGCGTCAACAGTCTAGTATCACATGAAACCTCTTGATGATGAAATTAGTGCGAGTTCACCTGTTTAGAATTCCACTCGGAGGGTTTTATCTATACCAATTAAAACAGAAGTGCGTACCGTGACTTCTCAGCTATGCAGAGACTCTCATAAAATATGAAACGAATACATTTCCTCGAGAAATGCTAGCCGTAAATTAGTCTAGAGTGCGGTTGTGCTTGACAAATCAAGGTCGGTACATAGAAAATCCCGCCCATGCCCTAAAGTTACTGGTTACATAATAAATGCCGTCACACAATGATTCAATTAAAGTACACATTAACATGTCTCTCTCTCATCTCTCCTTTTCTGCAGAGCTTTCGTCGAAAGATGAATCACAACTTAAAAGATACGTTTCTGTCTAGCGCCATCGAAAACTGGATTATTTAATTCTTAAAATTACACACTAGTTTATCTTGCTGTATATCATCGTTTATTACATATTGAATTTGTATAGATTCAACGTCCTGAATACATAAAGACTATGCTGGATGAAAATAACGATATCTTGTCAAGTCACATGTCAGTGACAAAATCATGAGGTCGGTACCTGGGGAGGAAAGTGTGAGGGGCGGGGGGGGGGGGGGTGAGCTGCAAGAAATAACATTATTAATATGTAGACCAAAAGAACAAGTTGATGTTCTGGTATCTCAGTTGGGCAAGTAGAAAATATGACTGGTATATGTGGATCCGACAAAACTCCAGTACTATGCACAGGTCGGTCTCCAGCTCTATGGCTTAAACGTTTAATGACGTAATACATTATTTCCGACCTAAGTGCCTCTTCCATCAGTTCTAAGGAGAGATGTAAGCAAATTTGAGTTCTATAAAAAATAAAAAATACAACTGAAAAGTTATACTAATATATCAGCAAAATATAAACAGTTTAAAACAAAAGATATGAACGTTTGGACAAGAGTAAAGGACGGGTGAAGTTCAATAAAAAATAATCACATTTTCTGGTATTTACAGTCTGTATGAGGTAGAATTGTTACTTCAATTCTTTACAAACTTGTTTGAACATCACACGGCTAAAGGTAATTATCTTTATGCTATAGATAAGTTCTTTTGTTTTCATTCAGTAAGTGTCTATTTCGACGATGTTTTGATATAAATCGGAGATATTTTCCCACCGACTCTCACTATCATAGATAAGATATCTTTTACACCGATCATGTAAATAATGGCTTTTAATTTATCGCATGTAGTTTGTTATGCTCACTTACTATGCAAGGCCATGTTTCGGATAACAGAGCCAGAAGGCGTTTACTTTGGCGTATTGTTGCCGTGTTGGCATTGACAACCCGAGGATATGAATGGAAAAGATGTATTTGTAGGTTTAATGTTCGGTGCAAGCTGCCTCGCCGTTACATCTGTACCGTAGTCAAGGAAGAGTATGTTTCCCTGTACTATAT
>JAIPMN010012608.1:0-16188 GCA_020650975.1 Apostichopus californicus
TATATCAATTTACATATATCGATTTATATATATGTATATGTATATCAATTTATATATATCAATTTATATATATGTGTATATATTTATATATCACTCCCCGGCTACATTCTTTATATGAGATAGATTCGGTGTATTAATAAATCCGCAAGTATAATTAATAAAGGGTTAAAAGGGATTGATTTTCTTGTCCGGTTCACTCACAACGTCACGACCCTTCCCTTCCCCAACCCATTCGCCCAATTCTGCCTCCATCTTCGCATGTCTTTGTTTCCACAACAAAGAACATTCTTTTCACAATAGACCTGGTAACTATACAAATTTGGATATCAGCATTAACAAAAATCTGATAATCAAAGAAAAACGGTCGACCGCTATTTTTCTTACCGGTGCATCATTGTCGAGTCCTAAAACCCAAACATCCGATTCATTCAAAAGAGCAATAAACAATAAGGAAAGGAAAACTCGATTTTATGTTGATAACCGAAACACGATATTTCTATTCAAAAGTATTTTTTCGTGATTCTTGTATTGATATGTTGATATGGTTCTCCGGAAAATTTCCACAGATCAAAAGAGCGCAGAGATCTTAAGCTCGTCAAGCATGCCAAAATTCGCCAGTCAACATATTTGCTTTTGTAATTTTCCAATCTTTTCTGCAAAAGCCGAACTTGAATTACCAAAATTGTCAATTACAAGCGTCCATCATTTTGCTCTTGGTCGCTACTTACACAGCAATTTCAAGCAGACAGAACGTGTACAGAACATGTATACTGTTGTGATATTACCATCATGTACTTTTACAGTATCATCATGTACCTTTGTGTTACCATCATGTACCTTTGTATTACAATCATGTACTTTTACATTACAATCATGTACTTTGTATCACCATCATGTACCGTTGTGTTACCATCATGTACATTTGTATTACCATCATGTACTTTTGTATTACCATGATGTACTTTTACATTACCATCATGTCCTTTTGTATTACCACCCTGTACCTTTGTATTACAATCATGTACTTTTACATTACCATCATGTCCTTTTGTATTACAATCATGTACTTTTTTATTACCATCATGTACAGTTATATTACCATTATGTACTTGTACATTACAATCTTGTACTTTTGTATTACCATCATGTACTCTTATATTATCATCATATTTTAGCAATGTCATTGTGTATTTTATTCTCGTGTACTTTTAACATATCCTTGTGAACTTTGACCCTTATAATAGACGTTCACGTTTACTATCGTCAATATCACATGATCACAATGAACTTTTACATTATCACCAACAGATGTGGTCCTTCTGGCGTTCCAAATGCATTGACATTAGAGATCTGCTTTACCAAAGGAACATCGGTAGCACATGAGGACATAACTCCGTGTAGCATGTCATAACTTTTTGACATTTACTTTCTTGCACTATTTGACACATCCTAAAACATCTCAAAACTAATCTTTATACTAAGAAATGTCATCGCCAAAATTCTCCAAAGTTTTTACTGCGCATGCTTACTAACTACTCAGCTCAACAGGGATACTGATAGTACACATTACTAATTGGCTAAAGTATTATGTATTCCTGTGTCGCCAAAGTGCGCTGACGTTTATATAACCTACATACGACATATAAAATGATGTAAATGGAACGAAACTGAATTATATACATGAACTCGTCAAGTTAGTTCATGTGACAGGGTCAACCATAGGAGCCAACCGCTGCAATCTGCGGCTGATGATGTAAAGGCAAAAGATGGCGTCAGTAAATGGGAGGGTTTTAAAGACTCCATTTCGTCCCACCATGCCGACACCTAAACTATCATCAGGTAACCATTGCCAGTCCCAGCCCTGACAGCTGTGACCAGTGATTGTAACGATAAGACAAGTTCGGCCCCATTTTGGATATGGTCCCCGTGACACGTGTGGTTTTCAATGTATGAGCTTTCCTTATTCACATAAGAAGGTAATTCATGATGGGGGAGGGGTGGGGTTGGTGGAGGGTGATAAAGCCATTCATCCAGTGATGCTACTTGCAGGTAAATTCCAATCAAAAGATTGTGTTGGAGGGTGGGGGTTGTTTTATTTCCATAAAACCCATGCATCCAGCCGGATTGTATGCACTTTTTGGTGGAAAAATCAAGTTTTCTTGTGAGGGTCTGGGTTTTGTGTGAGGGTGGGTAAGTTGGAGTGAGTGTGGGTTTGAGTAGGGGGACGTTGAAAAGG
The DNA here is from genome assembly GCA_020650975.1 of Apostichopus californicus. Lineage (NCBI taxonomy): Eukaryota > Metazoa > Echinodermata > Holothuroidea > Aspidochirotida > Stichopodidae > Apostichopus > Apostichopus californicus. Next base: position 2,237 of record JAIPMN010012608.1, read on the forward strand.
TGATTTTTTGCTTAGAGAAAACGCCCATATTCTGAATATATTTCATTATCTTTATATGACAGAATTGTTGGGGGTCTCAAGGCGTTCCTCACCTCACCACAACACTGACTATATTGCATGCCGGAAAGATTTGATCTTTACCAGAAGACCTTGTAAGTTAAACGATAAACCGAAATCATTCAAACTTTTATCAATCCTGTCAAATTCTGTATTAACCGATCAAGTTTTTAAGATATTGCTGGGCTAAGCAACCGAATACTATCAAACGTCTTACAGAATTTTGACAATGGATTGCTTTATTTCCCACCGCCCCCACCCCTTACATACCGCTATATTTCAGAGGAAGAAACCTGGTTTAGCTCATCATTCTGCGAATGGACCGTGACCTCACACGTCCGTAGCCATGTTTACGAAAACTTTTCCGAAATAAGCAAAACAGGTGTGTTTTGCATTACTAGCTGCCTAAACTTGAAGATTTTATCTGTCTGATTGATCCTATCCATATATACCCGCGTAATCCACGGCTAATCCTGGGAGGATTAAATAGTTTGTCTATTCAAGTAATCTATGCTACTGACTAAGCAAATAAGTCATAATGGTTAGTGTGTGTTAAAGGTGATCTGTGGTGAGATTTGCGGGGTATAGGTGGTGGGTGGGCTGGGGGAGAAAGGGTGATATTATTGTAGTGAATGTAAGGGGGAGTAGTCACCTTCCTCGCTCCAAGTAGAGACTAAATACTTTTTTTCTTTTTTTTTAATGTTGGATTATGTTTGTTTTGCAGAGTTTCAAACTGCTGTCATTTAGTTTTATTATTGCTAACTCCTATATAACCCGCTCATCTGCCCTCAGTATTTATAGACTAACGGTATAAACAGAGTGAATGGGTGGGTCTTGTTGTAAACCGGGAAGTCAATTGGGGACCGGGGAGGGTAGTCGGGTAGGATGGGGGAGTAGGAACTTACTGAACTTCATTCCTTTTTATTCACCAAATTTAAAAACGTTTAACTTTCTCGATTGTACTATTTCATCCGTTCGGCGATTTGGTACCTGCACACCCGCATCGGAATGAGAAAGTTACAAGCCCCGCCCACTCCCCTTTCCGGTTGTACTCCGGGCGCCTTTCATCCGAAGTACAGAACATGTGTTCACCACAGACTGAAAAAGTACAACTTTCAGTCAACCTGTCAAACATTCTTAGTCCGTCAAATTCAAGGTACTGTAGGAGATGTATGGTTTTAATCAGCCGTTATGGCATTGCTAAGTACGCATGCGCAAGTCCCATTTACAATGAAGGACACGTGAGACATACAAAAACGCGTAGGTATGTCATAATTGCACTTACCGTGTCGCATACATACGATGGATCTGCTTCTGTATATTGTTCACAGTATGTATCGAAAGAGAAAGGGTCTATAAATTAGAAATTCAACTTCGGATGAGTCCCATAACTGCAACAGTAAAAAAAAAAACGATAGCGAAAAGAACAATTGATTTGATGTCCATGCATGACGTCACAATATACTACATAATGTAATTTGCCAAAACCAAAGTAATAAGTGAGTGTAGGCCTTTCTCAAGTACAGCCAAACAAAATATATGATGATTGCAATTCGATGAATGTTTGCACTTTTATTACTTCACCCGTATCATGTATTTACTTTTATTACAAAACAGTTCGTAACGTGGATACCTGTTATGTGTATTACGCATGACACATTTGAAGCCATTTCTGACCCAAGGGAGAAATTTCCCTTATCTGGAGGAAGCAATTCCTAATCATAATACACAACTTACGATATACAAAAGTCAAATTTGTAAAAGCTACCGATGACAATCATGCGATCATTAGGTATCTGTATGTGAGGGCGCTCTTCCACTCTTAAAAGCTACGCTGAGGAAAGATTGAGAACGCACCGACGTTCTGCGCTGATCTAAAAACCGCCAAAATCTGCACAAACTTGCTGTTCATGCTTCGAGTTCACATATATTAGATATAAAATAAACACATTGGATAGGATGGAAATGGAAGGGGACGATAATTTGAATTAAACTTTCGAGACGTCTCCTGTATCCGGTAACAAGCAAAAGCATATACACAAGGATACCAATGCTAGGCGTTGCGAGCTGTTAATAGATGGCGCCCTTTCAATATATTGTTTTCCATAGTTCATGACACGTAATTCCAGACGTGTAGTGCCACAGACTGAGTACAAGTACAACTTCCCTTGATGTGAGTACGAGTTTAAGAGAACAAGGCTATAATCGTGAGTACGCGTACTTAATCTTGTACTGGCATCTATACTGAATTTCTCAAAAGTTCCGAAAAATACAAATACAAATCCATGAGGACGAGTACACGCAACAGTGCTAAAAAACCAAGCAAGTACCAAGTAAGGACTCGAGACAAATCTGATATGTAATAACAATGTTCCCATCGCCAACAGATGAGATGAAATTTAAACAACCATTTGTGAGTCTCATTAAGTAATGTCATCCTAAGTGACTCCACCTGTTGTCTCCTCGCTCACTATGAGACACATTTGTTGCTAGAATGTACGGACATGGACTGACTACATGTCTGCGGTCAGATAAAACCGATTGAAGCATGACTAGACTTTGAACAAACATACGGACTGATACATTGATATCTACCACTTGTCGTGTCCTTTGACGAGACAAAGTCAACAAAATAAGTAAATAACCAGGAATTCGTTGAAATCAGAATTTTATTCCAATATCGAAATTTAACTCAACTTGTATCTTCATCAACATGGTGAAATATAGAAATGAAAACAGTGAAAGGCGAAAACAGTTGTTTACTTGCAAACTCAAATCTTGTTATTATGTCAATTTCATTGTAAAAAAAAAAAGAAAACAATTGTAGGCGAAAGCAGCCCATGCAAAAATGAAGACTTAATGCCAAGCATAAACAATTTTTTATGATTAAATTACATATGTAATTTTTCATTTTTTTCATTTATTTTTACAATTTCCATTTCTGTGTAATCTTTGGGTCAAGTATTTTTCAAACCAATAAAATTCAGAATCCAATGAGGCTTAATTTTTGGTTTCCATCGTTCCTTAACTCTGTTGTTAACATTAATCTTTTCTTCTTTCCAAACTTCTGCAAGAAGGTAAAAAAGAAAGGAAAAAAAATACACAGGTTAACTATTTGCAGTTTTCAACTTCTGATTAAATATGAAAATCAAATATGGATATACTTTTTCAGATATGGATTGACTTGTTTCTTGTCTAATCTTAGGCATTTACATCAACGACATCATTAAAGCGATATACTGAATTTAGAAATGAATAATAACAAGAAAAAGTTATTTTTTCGTCATTTTTTTCTTCTTCATTTTGCAAACTTCAATACGAACACCTCAAACGTCAAATAGCACAGTTAAACGAACATTTCATTCGAGTTAGTTGTAGTTACACAAACGATCAGAAATATATCAACATTTTTCAATATTTGAAGCAAAACCTCCATCAGGATCGTTAGTGATGGACAGCTAGGTAGGGCCTAGGGACATACTTCACTGGGCCCACTTTTTGGACTCTCCATAATATCCCATATTTTCTCGGCCCCTCCATATTTTTCCACGTCCCTGGGAAAGTGGAACACATTCAATGCATCCTGGTGAATTTTCTTTCAATTCGTACATACCGTTTTAGAGATGACTGCATTTGAAGTTGACAAGTTTTGTACCCAAAGTGAACTTGAAGCAAACAGGAGTGATGTCATAGATGCACACTGCCACATTTTTTGGTTTATGTTTTCTTAAATTTTCATCCAATTTTCAGCCACTTAATTGGGATACGTCTCGATAGGAACACACTAAGCCATTGGTTTATTGCAATATTAACTTCCTCTTATAGATAAAGTTGACACCTATCCAATAGGACACTCCTTTCTCTCTCAGACAACACCTTTTTTGGGGGCTGCTGTGTGAACACTGTGAAGTATTTTCTCTTGTTGAAATCTGATGTATATATGTACCGTGCTTCATTAAAATTTCAAAACTTACACAAAAGTTAGACGGCCCTCTAACGTTTATTAATTTACCTACAAATGCATTTTTTAGTAGATTCTTAACAAGTTGTTCTGCTTTCCTTTTTCCATCTCTCTCATTTTTTTCTTTCAAAAACTTGTCAGAACTAGTTCTTCCTGAGAAGCAGACTCTTATGTCAATTCGTGCTACCGCAAGTCACATTTGAGAGGTATCGATATATTCCAAAAATCGAAACAGCAGATATCAAGGTTATACTAAGGCATTTCCTTCTCTGATGCATCAAATGCGAAAAAGGTTTCCTTTTTATGTTCCATCTCCAATTTCATCCAAGAGTTTATTTTCAACTTGTGTTTCCTTACTACATGAACAAACAGAAATGGGACCACCCCCCCCCCCTGACGGGGTAGCTCTCTCTGTCAAAACATTAAAAAACAGTAATGCCCTTAAGAAATGAAAGGAAACAGCAGAAAAGAACATTGATTTGTCTGACTGTGTGTGAATTAACTCTTATACTGTTCATTGATTTATGAGTAACATTACCGGTATCTTCTAGCCACACTTTCTATTTTGTTCACTTCAGTTTTTAACTTCCACTTATCTTAGAACTGCACATATTCTGGTTCATATTCAGGATGTTGTTTGATAGTGAAATAAAGCTTCAACGAGGATACTAAGAAATGAACATATCCAATCCAAAAAAAAGAAAAAGAAAAAAGAATCGAATAAAGTGAAAGTTTTTGAAATAGTTTAACAATATTTGTTTCGTGTAGTTGATCAATTAATTGAATATCCAATAAATCAATGGATACATCAATCCATTGCTTCCATCAATTGTATATTGAAACAATGGATGAAATTATCTTTAATCGATTGAAAAAAAATTCAATCCATCAATTATGCAATCAACTAATTAATCAACCATGCCTTCAATCAGCTAGTTAATGATGTAATCCATCAATCGTTCAATTGATTCATCAACACTTGAACTCATTAGTCATTTAATCATTTGATTAATCAACCATTCCTTCAATCAGCTATTGAATGATGAACTCCACCAATCAATTGACTAAGCAACTGTTCAATCTATGATTGAAAATGTGCAATCAATTGATTAATTCACCATTCATTAGATTGACAGTAGATTATCCATTCAAATCAATGAACCTGACCCTTTGACTACATACAAATTATTTGACAATTCAAACTGGACTTCACTTGTTTTATTCGAAAATGATTGCTTTCATTGTCACCATGATCTCTATCACATGAAGGAACACTGGCATTATGTATATTGGCACTTCAAAGTAGGTTATTAGTAAATAACAAAACAAAATATATTTTACATGGAATGTATCATAACCATGGCAAGAAAGAATCATCTCTGGTCTATAGTAGACATACAACCGAGGAGTCTGTGATATCCACATTTTACCAGCCCAGCATTCTTTCTCATTTTTCATCCATGTACCTATGACAACATCATCTTACAGGAGAGAAGAATTTCATATATAAGTCTTTTAATGACATCACTTGTCCAAGTGTAATTGAAGTCTGAAGTTTTAATAAATTTGACATTATCTTTGTGTCCAAACATGAATTTTGTTGTGTACTATTGCTTTTATTGCACACAAAGTCATTACCTCACTCAGGGAAACAACTCTTAAAATGTTTGACTTGGAGCACCCGACCTTTGACCTCCACATGATGTATCAACTAAATAAACTGGGGGGGGGAGGGGGGTAACTATCACAGTCTTGAATCTCAGAGTTTCACCAGCTAACTTTCTCTTTTTCCATGGTCCTCTGATAAATGTCTAATTTCAGCAAAACAAATTGTACCTCGTGAAGAATCTGTCCATACAGCAACGACAGATTATCAAATTGGTGTCAGCAACATCATAAAGCAGCAGCTCTGTACTGGTGGCAGCAGTAGGATACAGACACTTGACCAGTTACAATCGACTACTATGTGTTGGTGTTGAGCGATGCCATATATTGCTTGTTCTCTTGGCCGTTGCCACCGCTACCTTCCTCTTCTTTGGATACGAAGGAGTCCAAGTGTTTGGCGGCATCGTGCATGCTCTCAACGAACCGTGGAAATCCTACGAAATTAATAAAAAAACATGAAAGAGGAAAAGTTTCTGTTTTTAAATGGCACTGTTACAAAATCTCAACACACCAAATGATTAATGTTTTAGCAGGTTCATAACTTCTATGAAAAGGAAAAAAAAAAAAAACATGAAAAATCGGACTTGGATGGTAAAAATATTAAACAACGAACAGACAAGGATCAGTCAATCAACATTGTTAGAATGCAACACCAAACTGCAAAGGTAACACAACATTTTTTTCGACACATTAATGCATCAAATTTCAAACAAAGTTTACATGAAACTAGGACAGTCAAGGCAACTGACTGGTAGACTAGTTTCCCTTCATCACCAAAATGAAGTTTCCAAATTAAATATTTTGACAATGCATTTGTTGACTGGGCACTGTTCTACCCATTTGACCTGTTTTAATTATGACATATCACATACTCTGCTAACATTGCCAAAAACAAGTCTTAACTTTGCAGCCAAAATATTCTATAAAGATTTTTGTTTTAAAACATTGTATTTTATCAAGATCTGTTCTTCTGAAGGACGTGACTTGGACAGAAATTCTATTTTTCATTGCAAACAGAACGACATTCATCTTTTGTTCACAACTGCACGTTATCATAAGATAACACAAAAAGTACTGCTCACTGCACATTTAATTATCAATGCAAATGAAAGTTTATAAGACTTTTGTGGAGAAACTTCCCTCGTTTGCAAACCCCTTTGAGCTAAATGTAAGTCTGAACACATGCAATAATGGTATGAACACTGTGGGTCTCCATTGCAATACAATAGCCAAGTTCCACTATACGCATCTTAAACTTTTGTGCTAATTGATGACCTCCCTCCTAATTACTGCAGGAAGTGTTTCCTATTCTGATAAAATAGAGTGGACTCGGCCCTATTATCAAACCTGTCTTGAAAGGTTCATCAGTTCATTCATGAAAATTGTTTACCAAATGTATGTATGTATATGTGTATGTATGTATGTATGTATGAATTTTAGATCCTCCTGCAAACAGGAACTTGCGAAGCCATCATTGGCTTATCAAAGCCGCAAAACTGACCGAAGTCAGTCTCTTAGATTGATATTTAACGTCCATGGTTATGAATTGTCAATTGTCAACAACTCTGTAACTGGACGAAATACATTAATCTCAGAGTGACTCGAACCGGGGACCTTATGATTGAAAGGCACCGGCGTTAACCACTGAGCTAACACTCCTAGTGTTAACCACTGAGCTAACACTCCCACATGTTTAACCACATTGCATCTTCGGACAGGAAACAAAAATACTGAAACTCCTCAGATGCTATGTAAAGATGTTCTTTTCCCTATTTGAGTAGCAAACTGACCATTTTGCATACCACTTCTACTTGGGGGGTGGGGGGGGGACGAGCTCAAATTTATTCCCTGGATGTGAACTCACCCTCTGCTGTCATCCATTTTACAGCTGCTGTAGGGAAGGGAGCCTTGGGGTCATCGTGGTACGTCAAGATGTAATCGAAGCCGTTCTGTATCAAATAAAAAATAAAACATTTGAAGGGATATCAAAGTACAAAGCTCTAATTCGTACAATACAAACCACATAAAACCAGCCACAAGTCACAAGTAAAATGATCATCTTTCTCCATAATTTTACAAGAGGGACTGATGCTACAGACACTGGGGAAAAAAGACCTTCCATATACTGGAGGGTTTAAACACTGATACAGACATCCCCTCCAGATACCTTGTGTTTAACTCAAAGTACTAGTGGTTTTCACCAAAATATAGCCTCCATCAATACAAGGAAAACCCTGTCGCTGCTTTGCACAGCAAGTTTACTCTTGAATCTCGACTACTCTTGTCTTCAAACAAACATATATAATCGGAAAGTTTGTGAATAGATAAATAAATACTGCATGCTTCCGTCAAAGTGCGAGGAACCAAAACAAGAAACGAAAAACAAACATTTCTGTTTATTTTGGATGAACGACCCTGTGTCCATTAGTGGAGGATCATAGAGAGAATGTGTACAGTCTGTGAGCATTGCATCCTCTGGGAACTAATGTGGAGCTTCTCAGCAAAGCCATAACTTTGCTTCAATTGATTTGGTTGATTTTAATTTGTAGGTAGAATGTAAATAAATCCCTGTATACCCGAACAAGCTACAGGAAAATAGCTTAATTAAATTAGTTTGCGAAGTAATTACAATAACACTATAAAGTAAATATTATCATAAACATTATCACAATTTATAACAACATTCATATTTTACAATTTGCGAATAAGTGAAATGACACAAAGGATTATACCCCGAAATGCATAATGAAGCATTTTATGTTTTTTGAAGCATTATATATTGTTTATACTTGCAGCTGACAGAACACTTTGCCAAATTTTCGTACCGCTAGTGGAACAATTGAAATGCTTTACCTCGTCAAATGTTCTGTGGGGTCTGATGACGAGACTGGATTCTAAAGTGGTGACCCTGACATGGTTCTTATTACACGGTACGCCTGGGTGCTCTGCTGCCTTGGAGACCAGGTACATTGTCTTCGTTCTGTGGTCGATCTTGAGGCGTCGAACAAAAACGTAGTCTCTGCTCTGCATGGGAAACTGGTGATAAAAACAGAGCATTAATTACAAAAACGTAGTCTCTAACTCTCAACTCTGCATGGTACACTGGTATAAACACAAGCAGAGCATGGATTACAAAAACATAATCTCTATTCTGCATGGTAAACTGGTGATACAAACTGAGCAAAGATTACAAAAAAGAAAGTCTCTCCTCTGCATGGTAAATCTGGTATAAATACAAACAGAGCGTAGATTACAAAAAACCGTAGTCTCTGCTCTGCATGGTAAACTGGTAATACAAAGAGAACATAGATTACAAACAACGTAGTCTCTACGCTGCATGGTAAACTGATATAAATACAGAGCTTAAACATAGTCTCTACTCTGCATGGGAAACTGGTGATACAAATAGAGCATAGATTACAAAAACGTAGTCCCTACTCTGCATTGTAAACTGGTATAAATACAAACAGAGCATAGATTCCTATGTGGATGTTTGATAAACGTTCCTTGCATTCAGTCTGTATCCAAACTAGCTAGTAATAGTAATTTTGACATCAATTGACTAATTTAAAAAAAATAGCTTAAAACTTGGCACTTCCAAGATTACTAGAATTAATCAAAGAAATATATTTGCCTTCTAGTTTTTATTTTGTTGAATTTTTTTGGCCATTAATAACTAAATCTACTTCTAAATCCTCAAAAGCAATTTTTGGGATAAGAATTGCCTGTGTCTACATCATTTTACAGCTCAGGTTATTATACATGCAGAGAGGAACTGCATTGGTCAGTTCATGCTTAACAAGGACTTTAAACATCCATGAGTAGCGAGGAACATTCTCTACAAACCGGAAAATGCGAGATCCAATGGATGACTTCTGTACCGGTCTCCTCATCTCGGTCCACGAGCTGTAACTTTATCACCAGCTTGTCCCAAACTTTTCTGTAGTCTAGATCCATATTTACCCTAAGAAATGATCTCGCTGATATGTCAAAAAACTTGGCATACACTAACGAGTAAGGAAGAAGAAAAAGAAAACAAAAACAATGAAACGTACGAGGGAAGAAATATTAAAGGATACGAGCTGTCACTTACTGTAACTTGAACTGACGCAGCAGTGGTTTTAAACTAAACAATATTTTGAAGTGTGTTATTTCTCCTCCCCAGGTTTCATGGTGCTATTTAAATAGAATTGTAGAACTAGAATTGAACATATTTATTTCAGGAGTGGTTAACCAAATAATATTTTTTGTGCCTCTATGTTTTTTCCCACTCCTATTTTGTTTGTACATGTTTATGTCAACAGCAAATCATAATCATTATAGCATTTGTAATGTTTCATCAAAAATTTGATGAAGCAACTGAGTAAATGTAGGCAATTGAGCTGAAAATGTATTTTTCTGTAAACGTCAAATTATTTATCCATGGAGATAAATAATATTCTTACAAATTATGACTAATTTCCTACTGAAGTGAACAGTGACAATTCAGCAAACATTCCAAATACATCAAATTTCAAGATTAAATTAACAACAATATTATAATACGATAAAATTACATCTCCCATGAAGACAGCACAGACCACCTACTGCGACGCACTTCCAAGAGTAAGGAACGGTTTATCTGGTAAAATCGGTAAAAGTATGTAGGCCACACTCACACAACCATGTCTTAACTTGATGGATGGATGGTTGTTTTCAACTGACAATGTAAGACATCTTTCTCTACCATATGAAAGTGTTGCTAGATTAATACCTTTATATTCATACAGATAATTGGAGTCCTTTGGCTTCCGCCAGACTTTCAAGTTTTGCTTGTCGATGACGGGTTCCCAAGACGGCAGATCTATCGTCTTCTGCAACGTGCTGCTGGAGTAGAGCTGTGAGAGAAGCTTCTCGTCACTGCAAACGTATCTAAACAGGCGACAGAAAATTGAAAATTGTTTGTTTAGAAGAAACGATTGCTATTTTTAAATATACGTTAATTGCTAGGATAGGTAATACATCATGGGTAAAATATAGGGAGACCTGTAACTATCAAGTATGACTACATTTGTACTTGTGCAGTTTTATTGACTAAGTGAACGAATATTGTCAATCAAGGCACCTCCATGGTATTCGTAGACCCAAGACTCAAAAATTAAATTAACAGGCAACAAATGGATTCTTTCATCAGCAAAGCCATGTGATCCTTTTTCACAAACAACACTGCAATGTTAAAAAATGGCAGTTTTAACAAGTCTGGTGAATTTTGGGATGGCAAAAAAAGAAGAAATTTCTGAGTCTTTGAAAACTTACATCAAAGCCTTGGCCTACAATTCTAGATTTAGCACAAATTAGCCAGTGAGGATTGCAGTGTCCAAGGAAATTGACTATGTAATGCCATTGATAAACTGGCCTAACCATCTTTGGAAGTTTTCTTTAACAACTTGGCCTAACTCGAACTAGCCATGGCTTAAGTATCCTACATTCAAAAACAATCGGGATACATAATTAGAAACAATAGGCTACTGCTTTAGAAACTTCACAACCATATTTCATAAGAATTATGATTAAAATTTTCATTTAACCTTTTTAAATCTTCATCAGTAAGTCGGTCACGATCCCATGTGAAGCAAGCTGCACCGAATAAATAATACAGGGGCTTTCTAGTCGTTCGCATATTACGCCTGGCAAAGTTAACGACGATTCTCTGTAAAGCGGTTTCAGAATAAAGTGAACTGTAAAACAGCCACATCTGTTGAAGACGTTGGACTCTTAGCCCAGCATAGACATTACATTGACGGGCAAGTAAACTGTAAATTGTGTCTAAAGTTTCTGTCAAAGAAGGGCCTCGAATAATTCTGTGTAGCTTAGCAACCCATTCGCTATTGCTCCATTTGTACTGTGTGAAGCGACGCCCTGGAACATTGCACAGTAAAGGATCTGTAAGTGAGTTCACCCTATGTAGTTTTTGCAAGGACGAAAACGTCTTGGAAAATCCAGCAGGTACTCGGAGAATATGTTGTAGCGACATTTTGTACCAATTTGGAGCTCAATAACCATTCACACAAGTTCAAAGTTGATTTACTACCAAGCACGCGATCGCTATCTGTCCCTCATGGAAGTCGCCATTTTATCAAATGCCAGGATTGCGTAATAATTTGTTCTCGAATAGCATTGAGATGGCGCTAGACCAAAATAATGGTCTGTAATAAATTGAACACCGTTGATACCAATCCGTAACAAACGTTGAAAGCCTATCCATAGCAATCTCTCTCAAATGGCCATCTTTACTTCTTTGGGGGCAGGGGAGATGAGGGGGGGGGTTGACACAAAAGTTTTTTCCTCCCGGAGAGGGAGTCCCTTCCTTTACAGGAAACCTTTGGATAAGGTGGCTTGGACGCAAAATAGTGCTGTATTTTCCTTTCTGCTAACTCCCGTTTTTTAGTACACGCTTTCATAGCCATTTGGACGGAAAATAATGGGTGTGGGGGAGGGGGGGGGGCGTAGGGGAGTCGTGCTGTCCTTCTCATTACCCTCTTGCATATAGGTATGGACCTGACAGGGGAACTATTTTCCGAAATGTTGCTGCCAAACGTGTCTGTTATCTAATGAGGTGGTATAGTTTTTACCTATAGTGAGGAATTCTACAAAGTCTTATAATAGAGAACATCTTGTTGTTTGTTTTCCTTCTTGTTATTGAGCAAACCAGAACCTTAGATGACATCCAACACCACCTGTCCTTGATGAATTTGTATAGCAATACAAGCAATTTGTTTGTAGTTCATAGAAGACTCTATTGCTATTGAACTTTGTGCTTTTTGAGCTGGCCTAGAATGATCGGTGTGCTGCATTAGACTAATCAGTCCAGCCACTTTCACTGGTGAGCCTCTCGTTCTTAAAAGGGTCTCTTCTCCACAAGTAAATGTGGTTTATAGAAATAATATGTACATTATTGTTCAACGATAGAAATTTGGTTCAATTGTCCGTCATTTTATAAGCAAAAAGTCCGCCTATGATGAATCTCAATTTTGTTGTTACTTAATTTAAAAGCACTGGCTCCTTGCTGACTTAAAACTAACATTGTCTTAATACTCACATCTAAATATGGAAATGACTAAAACCTTTTAGCTAAAAAAAATGGGGGAAGAAGCGAAAAATCGATAATATAGAATGATTCATCATGACCGTGCATAGAATTGTCGTATATTTTCACTTGTGTATATGTATCAATATCACACGAATTCAATTCATCTTATATTTTTATTCGTTTTTATCTTTTTCTCTCTTTTTTATTAATTTTTAGGGCAATTCATGAAATTGAATATCAAAAGTAAGTAGGCCATCGCATTGCACGAATTAGAGTAATAAAGCGATCAGACATATACACGTAAACTGAGTGCCTTAATGAAACGGGAACAATTAATAACATGTATATCAAATATAATATAGTATATAATATTTTACAAGCCGTTTACTATCATGCAAGCACTGCTTGTCAACTAAACCACAGGAGTTTTAGCATGACATATTGATTGTTAAAAAATATGGATAATAAAATACATTATTTACTCATGTCTATAATATGAAGATGACATTTACAAATGCATTTCACGTGATTTGTTCAAACTGAAAAACACTTGTGACCTAAAAATTTGTAGGGCATTTGCAAAAAAAATTATCGATTAAAGAGGTAATATGAGACCATATTTTGTTTAGTCAAATCCAGAGCAGCGTATTCAACAGGAAAATGAAAGTGGATCAAGTTGTTTGATTTCCGTTATCCGTGTGACTTTCCTTCTAACAGTACCATTCAATTTATACCTAACTTGTAATAATAAAGTGCATTATTATGTCATGTTGATTTAGCTTTTTGTATATAGGCATGCATGTAGCCCATGATGAGCTGACATTGCGAGTTCATCCATGCACTGTCGTGAAGAGCTACAAGTACAGGCCCGTAGCCAGAGTTCGATTAGTTATTTGGGGGGGGGGGGCACGTCCCGACTCCCGAGGTTGGGTCTATGTGGGAGGGGATGAATAATGTTTTTGCTATACAGGGGGAGGGTGCTTGGATGTAAAATAAAGCTTTCATTTCCATAACACAGCTACATTTGTATAGTGAAAGTTTCCATTTTATATAGTGTATTATTAAATGTAAGCCATTTGGAAGACAGTCTGAACAAAATGTGGAGGATACGTTCCCTACATACCCCTATACAGCCCGCTACAGCCCTGAGTACATGACATGTGAACACATGGAATATCACGCTTATCCATGACTCAATAT
>JAIPMN010012613.1:0-19835 GCA_020650975.1 Apostichopus californicus
ATGAGTTAGGGGCATGATATTGGGATGGGGGTTTCAAGAAGCAGTGTGTTCCGTTCAAATAAGGTCCACATTGTCTGTCACTAGAATACCTCTTTAAAAAGTGAAATATTTCCGCTACATATAGTCCAAGGGCAACCTCAAAAGAATTTTTTCTTTGTAGAAGCATTCAATGTTCTGTCAATGTGATGGTGATGAATGTCTAAGAACAGCAATTTTTAATGTAAAACAGTTAAACAAAAGAGAAAGCTAATTTGATGAAATAATGTTGGGTGACTTTCAAAGCTAACACTGGTGTACAGTGTATTTATCCTATACCGATTAAAATTGCTTGCTAAGCCTTAGCACCTGTTATTATTATTACTAAATTCTTTAGGATTTTAAGCTTTATAATTATCCACTTTTTGAGTTTCAATTTTGTTTCACTTCTGACAGAGAGCTGGCTGCGACCACCGATTAGGATCTGACACTGTTCGGGATAACTGTCATGTCTGTGGAGGTGATAACTCCACCTGCAGTTTGCATCGGGGCCATTACAACCAACAAAAGTGGGGTATGTATGTCATCGCAAGGAAGCCAATAATTTTTTTTTTTAATTCATTTATTTGTTTTATTGCCAATTGTGTACAATGGGATAGGAAGTCTCCTATAAAGTCTTAAAAAGACTTAACAAGGTAGGAGACTCCCTGGAAGAAAAGAAAAGAAAAATAGAAAAATATAAATAATACGGTATATACGTAAGGATTAAGTACACAGTAGTAATATCCTAATGATGCTGAGATGGATACGTGAATAGATTATATAATACTAGTACGAGTTAATAAATTCCTTTTTCAAATGTCTGGTGGATGTGGGGTTTGAAGTTATAGACTTCAACTTTTTTAATAGATCATTTCAAATTTGTATTGCTCTATTACGAAGACCGAATTTTCCTATGTTACTAGGGTAAAAAAAATTGTTTTCCTATTTGTTTTAAAAAAGTTTTACTATTTTGTTTTCATATTTGATTTCCTATTTTTTCTTGATAAACTCTCTAGTATGGCATTTTCTCTATGTTTTCCTTCGGACAAAAGTATTTCAAAAAGAAATGGTTGATTTAGAGAGAATTGTTAATTATTTCCATGTATCATTCATCAATTACATCAAAGTAACGCTGGTGTACACAAGGATTCATCAACTTTTACAAAGCTACATTTTGAATTTTACCATAGTCTGGTGTCATGAGATCTACAACTGTTGAAGAAAAAGGTGATATTACGGAAGAAAATTCATCTTTGGTTTACAGTTTTCACTGGATGGAAGTTAAAATTAGGAGGGTAATTAATGTCTTTATACCATATTGTCACTCCAAAAACGGTTTTCCCATATTTCAACTTCACGTTTTTCATTGCTAGATGATGTCTAAGGAAATCTGTTCTTCTTGTTCTACCACTCTTCTTCAGGTTACAATGCGGTCATCACTATCCCGGTCGATGCTACTATGTTTGTTGTAACTCAGACAAGCTACAATGATTACCCTAGTGATGATAACTTCCTTGGTTAGTGGTAACAGAACATATTTAGTATTAGTATTAGTATTAGAACATATATAGTATTGGTATTAGTATTAGTATTAGAACATATTTAGTATTAGTATTAGAACATATTAGTATTAGTATTAGAACATATTAAGTATAGGTATTAGTATTCGAACATATTTAGTATTAGTATTAGAACATATATAGTATTGGTATTAGTATTAGAACATATTTAGTATTAGTATTAGAACATATTAGTATTAGTATTAGAACATATAAAGTATAGGTATTAGTATTCGAACATATTTAGTATTAGTATTAGAACATATATAGTATTGGTATTAGTATTAGTATTAGAACTTATTTAGTATTAGTATTAGAACATATTAGTATTAGTATTAGAACATATTAAGTATTAGTATTAGAACATATATGGTATTGGTATTAGTATTAGTATTAGAACATATTTAGTATTAGTATTAGAACATATTAGTATTAGTATTAGAACATATTAAGTATTAGTATTAGAACATATAAAGTATAGGTATTAGTATTCGAACATATTTAGTATTAGTATTAGAACATATATAGTATTGGTATTAGTATTAGAACATATTAAGTATTAGTATTAGAACATATTAGTATTAGTATTAGAACATATTAAGTATTAGTATTAGAACATATTTAGAATATTGTATTAGTATTAGAACATATTTAGTATTAGTATTAGAACATATTAGTATTATTATTAGAAGATATTAGTATTAGAACATATTTAATATTGGTATTAGTATTAGAACATATTAGTATTAGAACATATTTAGTATTAGTATTAAAACATATTAGTATTAGAACTTATAAGTATTCATATAAGTGTTAGTATTAGAACATACTAGTATTAGAACATATTTTACTATTAGTATTACTATTGGAACATATTAGTATTAGAACATATTAGTATTAGAACATATAAGTATTCATATTAGCATTAGTATTAGAACATATTTAGTATCAGCCATAAAAGAATCAAACACTTCTATTGATATAGGTCTGTGTAATAGCTAAACTAAACCCTCAAGGATACCAGGACAATGAATCAGTTACTGATCCAGTTATTGTCAACTTGATTTACACAATTGCTCACCCTACTACTTCCCTCCCTCCAAAAGCTGCGCTCCCCCTCTCCATCTCCCCCTCCCCGTCTCCACACCACCTGAAGACAAAAGGAGACTAAAGGTTGTTAAGCCATTGGGACCAACGGAATAATGCTATTAATCTTAGAATTGTTAATACTGAAGAAATTGATTGAAAACTTTGATAAGTAGGTCTACTTGACTTGCATCCTCTGTTTCATCCTCTCTAGCCCTCAGAGCAGTAGACGACACATACTACCTGAACGGCAACTTTGTGGTCAGTACGTCCCTACGACAGATTAAAATGGCCGGTGTGGTGATGACCTACAGCGGCTCTGATCAGATCGTTGAGAGTATATTCTCGCAGGGGAAGTTCAATCAGACAGTTTACGTGGAGGTAAGGATGAGCAATTTTGCTTTCATATAAATAGACAATGGTTTCTCTGGTTAAGTGTGGTATTAATTCAGATTGTTCATGCCATGACAAATGGTCACATACTGAAACAGTCAATTTGAATGGGTGGGAGCTGGGGGCGGGATATGGGAGGTGGGAGGAGGGAAAAACTGGTGAGTTCTAAACTTTGAAAAGCAACATTTAAATTTTGAGTTTAAAAACCCCACAGGCACATATCGAGAGGTTGCCTGAATGGAAACTTTCTAATACAACTTTGTAGATGTTTGCAGAAGAGGGAACATCTGCAGAATTCGGAATTGCTTCCCAAAATTTGAAATTGTTTTTATATCTCTGTAGTTTTGAATTGTCAACGACACTTACGACCGATACCTTAGCCATTTGATTTATTTTGATTGTTTTTTCTTACAGGTTCTGTCAGTAGGAACAACGATCAATCGACCAAACATCTCATACGGCTTCTACTACCCGATTGAAGGATCGGCAGTATTTGACTGGGATAATCTCGGTCCATGGGGGAGGTGTAGCCACACCTGTGAAGGTGAGCAATTGGGGGATATGGAGTGGAGGGGAAGGGCACACTCTACAAGTCAAAACTTCCAGTGTTATTGCATAATATATGTACTCTTTGCCAAAGCTTTACCAGCATTGTAAACCAGAAGAAGATCAGTTATAAAATTTGACAAAGAAACTCTTTGTTTAACGTAGCTGGTGCATAAGAAGGATCAATATGTGACTAGCCTACTACAGTTACATGTGCAACAGCTGGGCAAAGGAATGGCAAGTCTCAGAATTTATTTGTTCTTTTAGGAGGAAAGCAGAGAGGCCAATTTACTTTGTAAAACCATTATGTAAAGACATGGCTTTGTGAATGGCTTATCTTAAGAAGGCATGTGTAATTACTGTAAAATTTTGACAATCGGCAGGAAATAAGAAACAATATAAACCACAAATATGTAGCCTATGGTTATGTCCGCCCAACAAAGGCACTTTTAAAAAAAAAAAATTGTTTTTTTAAAAAGCTACATGGATTTTTAACACTTAGGGTATGTCAGGCCACGGTATGTCATTGGGTTACAAAAAAACCCAAATACAAAGTAAACAAAAATATATCAGATTCACATGACTGCACCTTACCCACCCACCCACATGATGACTCCAAAATGGGTTGGTTCCACTCAGTTGTTCCCACAGTTGGACAATTCAAATATAGTAACAATGAAAGTATTATGATCTGAATATTTTCAATATTTGTCGAAACCAATCTGAACAATACCCCGGCCTAGATTGAATTACGCCTATTAGATTAATCTTAATGTTTAACATAACTTTGGTATTGGGTATCAAGTTATTCACTGTTCAAACTGTAGCTGTAAGGTATTCATGCTTTAAATTTTGGTTGAAAAGGTCACATATTCTCCACTTCAAAAAATTGTAAAAGTATTCACCTCTTTTATGTATCAATTTTTTACTTTCGATTGAAGTCTACGATCTGACAAAGGAATTCGATGAAATGGTAAGAGAGACAAATTCAACAAATTCAGCAGTTTCTAAATCCTTCATTTTTGGACGTTTCTGCACTCTGCTTTCTGTCTCTCTTTTTTTTGTTTTTTATCTTTCTTCGTTAAGTTGTTAAATTTTTCCCCAATTTTCATTAATTTTCACTTTAATTTTCAATGGCTTCTGTCTGTTATCATAGTTTTTGTGTTTACCAAAAATGTGCACAAATTACTGCAGCATTAGATGAAATTTCTGGAGCAGAATCATGGTAGGGCCTGTTCTAAATAACGGTAATCATTTCTGAAGAGGTTGCAATTCAAAGAAACAATGATGCCCCGTACTGCTCATAGGTGACAGTGCCCAAAACTCAACTCGAGGAAGGGAGAGGCTATGACTTTTTCAGAGTGATGCAGTAACGTTTTACTTGCTGCCATTTCTATGAATCGTATGGCAGGCCAACAACAGAATGGTTGTTATTTAGATATTGTGATGAATGCGTTTAGCATTACAGACACACAGTGGTAGTATTTTACAGACATTCTCTTCAAGAGATTTGAATCACATCTTCGGTTGTCCAAAGTACTTCCAAACATCATGCCTTGCTTTTTCACCAGCAAAGTTGCCATGTTTCAAGCAGAAGGCAGGGATTTGTTTAGATCCTTAAGACGTCAGCATCATCCGTTTTCATGCTTTGCCAAGAAAAGAAGAAACAGTAAAAGTTTAGTACTCTGAAAGATGTCGGTTGTCGACAATTCAGTTGGGCTTTTTAGTCTCAGAATTCCAAGCTCTGTCAAAATTAGGACGGTTAGGAGTAATGGGAAGAGATCCAGGACAAATTGTTCGTTTTACCATCGTAGCTTCAAGCGTATCAGTCCTGGTGAACTTTTGTCATACTCTGTGTGTTTGTGATATCGATTCGGTAGGAAGATATTCCATACAATCAAGCAGACTTCCGTGCAATACTACAAGCTATTATGAAAGAGGTGACTTTGAGGTTACTGTTCATTCATGTGCATAAAACGTCAATGGAAAGTCAAGCTTTAGTCGGTGACTGAATAAAACCGCAAAGCATATCAAGCAATATTGCTTTGTCACCTCTCTTGTTCAATATTATAACTTTGTGAATGGCTCGAGCGTGCTAGAGAACAGATGGAGTAAGGGACGTTTATTGTGCTAGTACAAAGTTAGTGTAAAGTATATTCAACTGATGTAAACCTGTAGGTGTGGGGCTGGGAAGGTGCATGTGAAGTTTAGATTGATCTTTCATTAATTAACTCCTTGCTATTAGTACGAAGAGGTCCCACAAGGGTCATCGAGTCCGACCAGTTTTTTATCAAGTTTAACAAGTTACCTAGTAACAAATGTTTCTGCTTTCATTTCATTTGCAAAGAACGCAACAAAAGAAAGAATTTCGATTAAGTTGAAAGTAAGGTGCATTCATTTTCACCTGCACATGACACCTTGCCACCGAAGAAAGAACGATGCACGGTTCCTTCACGATATTTCACCCCCTTTTGTGATTATTTCTTATTATTATTTTTCTATACACCGCTATTTCATGTTCCTTAAGAATTGCTTTTATCCTCATTTTGGAAAAAATGCAAACATTGAGAAGTTCCACAGCTTCATTCAGGGAATAAAAGCCATTTGAATATAGAAGCTGAACCCAAAATGTTGAATATTGGTAGTTTGAAGCAGTTTTCATCAAGCATGGTTGTAAGGTAGGATCACAGAAGGAGTTGAATAACGTTGCAAAGCTCAGTATAAACTGTTAAAGTAATTCCATGGTCATTGCAAAATCCCAAGTTGGTTTGAAAAATCAAGAAGGATCGACTGTCATTTACATCATTCAAAATGCTCTTAATTATTTGTTCATATTTGTTATTGTAAAATATTTATCCACGTTCTGATGTTTACCAAGTTATTAAATATTATTTTATAATTTTTCATTAAAATTTCTATCTTTGGGGCTTGAAGAACATTCGTAGTCAGGTCAGGTTATCAATGGGGATTGAAAGCTAGTTTAACCTCTCTGGAAGATATTTTTCAAGATTTAAACCAGCCAAGTTATATGGTGCCACTCTTGTTAAATTATGTCAATTCTTATTTCACCAATGCTGTATTATGGAATAATGCCATTGTCAAAAACTAAAGCAAACAAAATTTTAAAACTTCTCAATAATTCTTGTGGAAGGGCAAGAAAAGTCACTTGAATTAATTCATCCAAAACTAATGTCTAATTTAGACAAATGTGAGAAGTATTGAGGACATTCCATTTGCTATTTGCATCAATTGTGATTCTCTGCAAGTAACTTTGTCGTCAAACAGCTTTGGGTTTATGCCAGTTGGGGGAGGGAGCTTATTTCTAATCATTGGCACATGGCGGGCTTGCCAAACAAGACTAAATGTGGACTACAAAAGCTTAAAAACAAATTCTTGTTTTGGAATTCTATCGAACAGGGAGGAAACATCGCAGTCTCCGATGTGTAAGGCGAGGCGACAACACAGAGGTATCGAACGGAAGATGCACCGGCCCACCACCGGCCAGGATCTCAAAGAAGTGTAATAACAAGTGTGTCGTCAGGTATGTCAAGTGTCAAGGGAACGGACAGGTTTCCCAGCTAGGCCCTGACTTAGCTGGTTTAGTAACACATGTGAAATGTTTCTTTTTTTAGATAAAATAGAAAATAATAAAATAGCTATTTTTCTTAATTGTTTTTAGAAGTAATTTAAAGTAGACTGAAGTATATCAATGGTGTTTATATGATCCTATTCTCTAGTAATTTTAGAAAGTGCATGAGCTGGTTATATTTTGTAGCCTTTCCTGATTCCTTTTTTTAAAGTTGAGATTGAAAGATTTACCTTGTAACTGTGAGTGCTAAATTGTGTACAGAATATTTCTCCAGAGATCCATCTTAGTTAGCTCATATATTTTGAGAATTTTTGTTGGGGAGAGCAAACGTCAAATTAAAGACACCTCCCAAAGAGAACTTGCAAGATATTGTCATCTTTATTCCTCCATTTTGTTTGTCCTGTTTGCTATCGAGTAGGCAGAACACATTCTGCATGATTGAACAACAGTGCTTGGACCAGGCTGTAGGGATAAAAAATGACCGTTACGCATTAGCTGTCACTGGTCCATTGCTTTTAGACCTGCTGCATCTTATCGAAGAGTAGCTTGATGGGCCGCTTTATATGTTTATTTTTCTCAACTCTTAATTGTTACCTTCTTTGATTGTTATTTGTTATTTTTTGGTCGCTAGCTCGATAAACTACTACTGTTTTTCTAGTGTCCTGCTTATACTTAGTTGTTATATTTTGATATCATATGTAATAAAGAAATAGATCTCAAGATAGTGTGAAGGGTAATAAAGGCAGGTTTTTCTCTGAATCCCTTGCAGTATGAATATAAACGTGTTTTAGATGTCGATGAAATAAGTAAAATTAATGGAAATTTTTATCTGAGTAATAACTTTGTAAAAGTGTATCGCAAGCTTGAATTAATTATCCGTATTTTCTTTTAACTAAGATGGGAAGACCATGCCTACACTGAGTGCTCGTCAAGGTGTGGACATGGTCTACAGCAGTTTGACGTCAGGTGCTACAAAGTCATGAAGAAGACCGGCCGGAAGAAGATCGAAAGCGACAGTCGATGCGACGCTTCCACTAAGCCTGCCAGAATAAGACACTGCAATGGATCCTGTCCAATCGCCCGTTGGGAGTACTCCGAGTGGACCTCGGTAAGTAGTAGAGGATAGTTTATTCATACCCCGGGGGAGGAGGGGAGGGGGGTGGGGAATGCAAGGGTAACATTATCACCACATTGTGCCACCAGAGGTACGGCATTCTATAGTCTGTAAACTGTGAGAATAGACAGGCTCATACGGAGGTGTGTTGCGGGGTAACTTTGGAAAAGTTTTGAATAAACCAGAAACAGGTTCTACTACCAAAGTTCTGTATATAAATTTGATCTTCCAAAGTGTGCTTTGACAGAACTATCAAAGACACAACATAAAAAATAAAAAAACTGTAGCAAACTGCTTATCCACTAAAGAGCCTGTGTAGGAGAATGTGTGAAAGTAAGTTGGCCTGACGTTTTGATCCTAGCAGGATCTTGTTCAAAGGCTAAATGACAAGTAACAGTAACAGAAGGGACAAAAACACACACAGAATAACACGCATAAAACACACCTGTCTGTATTCTGTGCGTGTTTTTGTCCCTTCTGTTACTGTTACTTGTCATTTAGCCTTTGAAGAAGATCCTGCTAGGATCGAAACGTCAGGCCAACTTACTTTTACACAAAGATACAACATATCTGGTTCATAAAATCAGCTAGAAATGAGTGGTCATGTTTTTGTAGACTTTTGTAAGTTTCACTCATACAATTCATCTCCTTTACATATCTTAACAAATTATTCATAAAATTAGATTCACTGTTTTCAAGTCATTGATGCCCAAATCCCCAACATACATCGTCAATTTCTTGTCCTTTAACTTGTGACCTATTTAGATTGACTTAATCCTCAATTACTCCAGGAATCTGGTCACAGTTTGCTCCATGATGTCATCTGGGCAAATGTTCTTCAAAATCTTTACTTTTAGGCTAGCTATTATTATCTTTTTGTTGATTTATCCTTCAAACTTGATACGAAATGTTTTGCTTAACCTATAATGTTCTCAGCTGTAGTTAGAATTTCATGAAAATGCAATTTTATTACAAAAATATCAACAATTTAAAAAATCCATATTTTCGTGATACATGATGCTGTGAGGATGTGGGTGGTTTGAACCTTATGGTGCAGTACATTTTCTGCAATCTTGCTGAGCAAACAATATGAACAGCCACGATAAACATACTTTTAATGGTATAATGCATTATGAGTATTTTGGAAACATGTAAAATTTTTGCTTTCTTACACAGTGTTCCAGACCATGTAGTAATGGAACAAGAGTCAGGGATGCCTTCTGCAGGGATGCCACTGGTAGACAGTTGAACGATAGTAAATGTACAGAACCTAAACGTGTCAGGGAGTTGTGCAATATGAACCCATGCCCTCAGTGGCGAGTATCTGCTTACAGTTCGGTAAGTAGAGTTGCAAGCATATCTGTTTTCGTGTTAACGTTTTTTAACGGTAAATAACGATGTTGATATCATAAATATTATGTCTTGTCGATATGAGAAGGCTGTTGGATCGATTCAATTCACAGAAAGTATTTCAAAGATTTTCATGAGCAAATTGCAAGCAGCTATTTCCCTTTTAAAGTAAGGCTTTATCTTGCTGACTTTTTCCAAAAAGTTATTGTGGTGTTCAAGTTGCTTTTAAAATTTACTCTGAAATGTTAGAAACATACGACGGTAAATGATTCACACCTACAGTACTTGTCACAACTGAAAGACCCTTCATTCAATTTTTTTTAGTTTTTGTTAACCATCTCGTTTGTTCGATCAATCAGACAATTTCTACATAATACAGTCAATGCAATATGCACTAAACATTAAATAAGAAACAGTAGCAGTATTGAGTCTCTTCAGCATTGCATAAGGATAATCAAAGTCTAGTATCTGAATGCTACATTTGTCACACAGTAAGCTAATATTGACCAACAATCCTGCATCCTGCAAAGGAATCACAGATTATTACTCTCACAAAGAGTTGTTGCTTTTAGTCTACCAAAATACGTTTAAGACCTAACAAGAAGTCCATCACATGTTAAAATATAACTGTTGGATAACATTTAGCCATAAATGTATTCATTATGCAAACACAAGCAGAATGAAAGCTTTTTTTTTTAACGCTTGCAGGGCTTTGCTAATTGTAAACGATAGTGTCCTCTGTTTTTATCTAAACGTTACATATGACCATCTTGAGAATATTATTTTAGTTCTTTTCCCTATGACTACTAGTTTCTAGCTCAATAGATTGACACTTCTACCAATTTAATACTGACACAGTAGCAACATATTTGTGTAACCACTTTATCCAACATTTTTCCTTGTAGTTCATGAATCAATGCGACTTTGAAGAATGAGAAATAATGAAAATTTTAAGTATTACGTATATCAGATGTTTTCACAGTATATTGATTTTATCAGTTTGTATTATTTTTCATCATATACACTGAATGTTTACCAGGTAATCTTTTGCAGCAGATTGTTGTTTTGTTAGTCAAATTAATATGTCCCTGCTGCCAGTTTCTACTCTCCAGGTCCACTTTGGAATTTTCTCACATGTAAACAGTAAATTGTTCCATAGGAATGCTCTGAGGTATATGAAGACCTTATCCCAAAACTGATACCATCAGGTGTTACATACTGTAGCCTAACCACCTGATGGCAGTTACAATTACTGTTTTATATAGAGACTTGTATATGCAAATGAGACCAGGCCGATATTTATCTGCTGGTAATGTTTGGTAGTCCTAGTCCAATGAAGTAATGATCTTTGGGTTTGTAATTTTTAGTAAAAAAGCATAATCACTGTGACATTTATAAAACAAACAGACAATGTAGGTTGTTTAATACATGAGATGGGTGTAGTTTCATTTCAAACTCAACCAGATAGACGTTTGATGCATTTGATATATGAGATGGGTGTAGTTTTATTTCAAACTCAAACAAATAGACAATGTAGGTTTTATTCATGCATTTAATACATTAGTTGGGTGTAGTTTCATATCAAACTCAACCAGATTGACGTTCGATGCATTTAATACATGAGATGCGTTTAGTTTCATTTCAAACTCAACGAGATACTTCAAGTCTAGTTTCATCTTTCATGTTGTGTCCACAGTGTTCTGTTACATGCGGACGAGGAGAGATGGTACGTTCGGTAATGTGCTATCAGGATGAGCTGAGAGTAAGTAACGACCAATGTCTAATGTCTCTAAAACCTGACCACATACGGCCATGTGAAATATCCAGATGCCCTACCTGGCAGCACGGATCCTGGTCAGAGGTTCGTTTCTCTCAACATTCTGATATTTGAATAATCATAAGCAACATTTCAGTTTCTAATGACATTATGACATTTTTCGGCATTTCTCATAAGGAATAAATATAGATGAGAAATAAATATAGATGACAATTGTGACTTCTTTCATTTCATTAAAAAAAATCATTTTGGCATAACATTAAGAATAGCAAATTTAATGCCTCTCTTGTTTTATTCCCATTGTTTGAACTGAAGTGAGCTAAATTAAATGTACTTTGCTGTTAAAGAGTTCAGTGTCCTATAGTGTGGTCATAAATTTATGAAGATCAAGTCAAATGAGCTACTCTAATATACAGTTTCTGCAGCTGATTTACATGCTACTATATAATACTGTTGTACTGTAATAATAAAAAAAATTAACAATATAACTGTTATCATAATATATCATCGTACCATGTAATACTTTATACAACAATATTATTGTGGATGTTTTATATAATATTATTATGATACAATATTATTGTATGTGTGAATAGGGCTATACTATATGCAACAATATTATTTTGGATGTTATATATTATATGATTATGATACAATATTATTGTGTGATACTGCGGAAATCGTTTAATGCTGTATGCAATAATATTGTTTTAAATGTTTTATATTATACTATTACGATACAATATTATTGTATGTGAATCGAGTGGATACTGATGGTTACCTTCTTCTTTCTACAGTGTTCTGTTACTTGTGGCAGAGGTGTAAAGGTCAGATCAGCAAGGTGTTTCCAGGATGGTGTGCACACAAGTACCGATAACTGCAACCCTGCCACAATGCCAGTAGATGAACAGTCATGTGCACTGCCGCCTTGCTCAGGATCTAACATCATATCTCTCGGAGCAAGAACGTTCTCTGGACAGTGGAGGATGGGGTCTTGGACAGAGGTGAGTCAAATTAAAAAAAGAGTCCATTTATATGTTATAATGGTAGGTTAGTGTTCTCTAATACCGAAGCTATTGTAATCTTAAACACATAAGATCGTTCTCTGGACAGTGGAGTATGCCATCATATAGACTATGGATGATTCCCAGATCAAAATGGATCCGTCATTCTTCATCAAGTGGTTCTCATTAAAAGTTAAATATTCAAAATAAATTCTAAACCTTTTGTGAACTTATCTGGTGATTTCGTGACAAATATTCTTTGTTTTAAGAGTATAGTTAATAGGAAGAGGTTATATTGCTGATTATGTTATGGTGCACTTTAGTTTGTAAGTTTCTAATATTTTTGTTTAATTGTCAGAGTTGTGTATCTTGAAAACATCCAGATTGCTTATGAACTATTTTCACAAAACAATTATTTTAAGCTTTATTTCAAATGAAAATATGTATGTTATTATGTATGGATCACTGAATGATGATAATAATATTAAACCAAAATTGTTTTTGCATCTCGACATTTAGTCATCTTGCAACCAGATAAATATGAAAACAAAGAAACATCAAAACAAATCAAATGAGAAGTTTACCAAAAAATGCTAGTAATGGCTGAGATATTTGTTGACTTTCTTTTATTATAAGTATTTCCCAAGTTTCATCTGATCCTTTCAGAAAATGATTTGCACTGAATTGAAATAAGAACCACTAAGGACTACTTATGTTCTAGTTTCGTTGGTTACTGTTCGTTGATTATGTTATAGGTCATGCACTGATAATATATCGTGGTCTATAATCTTTTTACACAAACCGCTTTCAGTGCTCGACGACGTGCGGACCAGGTATAAAGGAACGGTATGTGAGCTGCTCCAATCTTGAAGGTGACCCCACCAATGCCAGCCACTGTGACCCTGTCCTACGACCGTCCTCTCGGGAAATCTGTGAAGTCAGACCCTGCACTCACTGGGAGAGTGGCACTTGGCAGGATGTAAGTCAACATACAAAACTATAAAAATCTATGCTATATTTGAGAGAAAGGAATATCGAGCGAAGGATAGGAAATGTTCAGAATTATTCCAAATCGTTATTCGTAGTTTTCCGGGAAACGAACAGACAACGTTACGTATTTGTGACCGAAATTTTGTCAAATCGACCGACAACTCACAGGCTTCTCATCTAGTAGCATGTAGACCATTGGCTATTATTTTCTTTCTTTGGCTGTTTGCTAACTGTTGAAATATGCATAAGTATTTAGAAATGAAACAAAATCAATGTTAAGAATCCCAGGTTTTTCCTTATGGATCCTAAAGAATTGTTGTAAGTGGAAGAGGATTTCCTATCTTTGTCATGTCACACCCATTCATGACTCTTCTTCCTCTGTTTCGTACACTCCAGTGTTCGCGTACTTGCGGTAAAGGCATCCAGCAGAGACACGTCAACTGTCGACACGAGGATGGTCAGTACCTGGACGAGGAACAGTGCAGTTTGGAGGAGAAACCGCAGAACACGCAGACCTGCAAATTCAGGTCCTGCCGTAAGAAGCAGAGGAGGTGGAAGAAACAGAAGTGGTCGGAGGTAAGATGACCTAATTATCTCACAACTTCATCTCACAAAATGTCAAGTCATCTTCTAAAACATGTATAAGCTGTTTCTCTTACCCTTTGTTGCCAAGGAGAACTACTCTTCATGAGAGATTTCATCTCAAGATGATATCGCTTTTCCTATCCTCACTCTCAGAAGTGAGGTGTATTCTTAATCTTCCGAAGAGAAGAAGTCAAGGTAGGGTGTGTGGTATGGAGAGATAATATTGTCAGAGAATTAATATTAAGGGTTTTTGTTTTGAGTAGAAGTTTGTAATGGTGACGAAGTCGATCATTTTGGAATTTTCGGAAAATAATGTAGTCTCTCTTTGCAAGAGCTGCTATACATGGCTGCATTGTGGTAGCAATTTGGAGGACGATCAGTGCAAAGCATGTTGCTAAAATGACTCACCAGATAAAACTATACCTTGCTCTGTGTGGTTAAATGTGTCTGTCTGCCTGTTCAGAAATCAAATGACATTTCTATCTACACTTGGTTTGATACACTAATGGATTTTTTTTTTAATTTTTGATAAGTTTTTCAATATTTATAAATTGCTTTTAGTCTCAAGTATGACAGTTTCTCAGACTGTTGGTATAATGTAGTGATAACTTTGTAAGGGGCATTTATTTACAAAACTTTTCCATCTAAGTATTCTATGCATCGTGAAGTTTAATATTCCACAGGTGTAAACAAGTCTCATATCAAACAATCTTACTTTTTTGTTTATAAGTTGATAAAAGAGTGGTACAATGGGCAGAGAATATAGTTCCAACTCCCCCCCCCCCCCAAATAAGGCTACAATAAAAGTAGGAATGGGGAACGGGTTGGAAGTGCTGGAAGGGGATGAACAAAATATGTGACATTACTAATGAAACATGAGAATGTTACCAAAAAGAAACAAATAGGTAGTTATTAAGACACGCTGACTGCAGTTCCATATTGGGGGTGGGAAGGGGTGGGTTAGAGAGATCATCTATATTGTACTCTTAATTAGAGAAGTACTTTATTTTGGCAGTAGATTGTAGCCTGTCTTACTGTTCAGGAAAGTATTTCACATATGTTCAGAAAGAAGGAATCTTTAACAGATAGAACCTTGTTCATAGCAATAGCCACAATTATTTTGCATTTTGAAATTTATTTACACTTTTTGACTCTAGTGTGAAATGCAAAGAGCACTCAATTATGACATGTCAAAAACTCTGAAAAATGACTCAAATTTTGCAAAACCGTTTCACAGAATTTCTACAAGTCAAGATACACATTAATGTTGTTGTGGTGTTTTCATTAAAACTATGATAGATATACCTCATAAAACATGTTGAACTTCACTATAAATGCAAGTCATACCTTGAGTTGGAAGCTGGTCCTTAGAATCTTAGATGAGCCATCACAGCAATAACAAAGTCCACCACCACTCTGGTATTGACATATCCATTCATATTTGATATTAGTGAATTAGTGATGTTAGGAAAATATGGAAAGAGTCATCATTTGTTGAGCAGTTCTGGTCACAAATCCAGTTACCAAGCTTTGATTGATACTTTTGTATAGTTACTTGTGAGTCTAAGATCTGTTGAAACAATAGATGTGTTTATAATTGATAGTTGTGAAAAGTGTCATTAGAAAAACTGACATCTTAGATCAGGAGTTTTGGTTCAGAGTAGTATTACATAGTAGCATAGGATCGGTATCATTAAAAAGAGAACTGATTTTATTTTTATGTCAACACCACCGACTAAATAGGACCATCGTAAAAATGAACAAGAAAGAAAGACAAACGGTAACATTTGGTGAGCCCAAAATTAGAATTTAATTAATTAAAATAGATTAATTAACCAGTGCACTCAGCATCTCTTTTCTTATTCTGTACTTCACAAGCCCCCAAGTAAGGCTGATTCTCTGTGTGTGGTGTAGGAGTATAAACCAAAAGTCATAGAACCTTTCACAATATCCCAAATATAAATTGGATGATTCCAAATGAATCGCAGGGAAGGTATTCCAGGAAGAATGTAAACATATGTGCATACATAATAAATGAAACATACATACATTAAATAATAATAAATACATAATGAATAAACAAACAAAATGAATAAAAACATAGATAATGAAGACATGAAAAAAAAAAAAGACAAGGTAACGTTGACAGTTTAAATCGATGAGTCTGAAATAAAGGTTTTCCAGGAAAAATGTACATATACATACAACTATATGAATGAATTAACATAAATGAATGAATTAGCAAACATGAATGAATACACATACCTAAAGAATGAATAAAAAAAACGACGAGGTGATTGTAAACAAAGAATGAGGAGAGAAAGGACCAATATGTTGTGTCACTTGAAGACTTTTCAGAGGAGAACTTAGAAGTTCTACTACAGACTGTTCCGTGAACAAAAATTTCAGATTTGGAAAACAGTGTTGTTACTA
The DNA here is from genome assembly GCA_020650975.1 of Apostichopus californicus. Lineage (NCBI taxonomy): Eukaryota > Metazoa > Echinodermata > Holothuroidea > Aspidochirotida > Stichopodidae > Apostichopus > Apostichopus californicus. The sequence continues at coordinate 16,445 of JAIPMN010012613.1, forward strand.
AAAGCTATGCATGATTTTGATTTGATACTTCTTGTATTTTAAATCTACAGTAGTAGCAGAAACAGGTTTATCTCTTTTTCTTCCTCTTACTTTTCTTTCTCTTTTCATTTTTCATTGAAATATGTTGATAGATACTTTTTCTTGAAATCTTGTGTGTGGGTTAGTTTTTTTTACATTTGATGGATACTGCTACTGTGTAATGTTGTTGTTATTTGCAATATTTGATCGTTCTCTTAAAGTTCACCAAATATTTCAGAAAAACCAGTCAAGAATTTCCCTTTGCAAGTTTATTACTCATATTCAATATTGAAAATTGAGGGGGTGGGCTGGGGGGGGGGGGAGGGGGTAGGTGAGGTGTGATTGAGATCACCTGTTGTTATTAAATAAAAATGATAAAAGTTTAGGGTAAATTATTTCACAGTAGTATAGATGAAATTTAGTGTCCTTAAGCCTTTATGCCTGTTAACATTTTTTTAATTGTGCAGTCTGTTAGGAGGCGTAATGTCATAGAACAGAAAATTTTTGAGAAAAGATAAATTATTCATATTACCTAAAACAAGGAAACACAAAGTAAATAGTGTGTTATTCAGCAAGTTCTCCCACCTTGACCCTAATCAGATTTTGAACATCTGAAAACAATAACATCTTTAACATTGAGCTATTTATCAAGCTCAATATGTATTGTACAATTTCCCCTTAAAAAATTGCATCTTTGAAAACAAAATCTTTGAAGCGGTATAAATGTACAGTATGTTGTGTTGGCCTTCTCTGTGTATGTATGACCAATGTTCAGCATAGTAAAATTAGTTGGTGTACATAACATTTACTTTCATGATACCAGAGGGCAGATCCCAGGGTGTTATGAAGGGGGAGGTGTGGCAGCAGGGTTGTTGAAGTTGTTCTCATGTGATGCTGGTGGTGAAGCCAGGGAGGGGAGGGGGGGGAGGGTCCTGGGTGTCCTCCCTCAGCTAAAACTTCAAATGGTATGTCTCACGGCATATTAATAGTATAAATTAGGTCAATAGTTATTAAAAGTCTAAACTGTAGGTTGTGCTTATAATGACTTTTTGAATTGTTGCGTGAGGTTCAAAAAGGGGAGAGGTGTACACCCCTGGACCTGGATACTCAAGTTGTACAAAAGTATGTTGCATACTGCACAGTGTTATACAGCTATTATATAGCTGTCTGCTGTGTTGTTGTTGTATAGTTAATTAGTGCTTGTATAGGTTTTAACTACAAACTTGGTGTAACATATATAGCTTTGCAAGCCTAGTTTATAGGACCTCTCACATAACCCTTGATACTCCAGTGTGTTTTTTTTATTTTTATTAGTGTATATTCCATATTGTAAATGAAGATGGTTTCTCACAGAGGTTTTCTTCCTTCAGACCATTTTATTCTTCATCTTCTTCCTATCTTCTGTACAAAGTGTACATAGAAATGTTAAATACACTTTGTTTCTATATCAGCCTTACATCACCAATTCAGTATTGTTTTTAGTCCAAAAAAAGAGGAAAAATTACCTTTTTAACTGGTACTTGTAGGATCAATTATTTACTCTAGAATTTAGTTTATTTATATGTTTTTTTGTTGTTGTTATTTTTTTTTATCTTTGCCTTTTAGTATTTCTTTTTCTCTTTCTTCTACTGTAAACAAAATTTTCTTTGAGTTAGACCTGTATGTAGACTCAGTCTCCGATTTATAAATGCACACAATGCCTTATGATGAGAGTAAAATAATATTTTGAAATTTCTTCTTCTTCTTCTTTTTTCCTCTTTTTCTTCTTCTGAAACTGCCTTTGATATTCTAGTCTTTAACTGCTGTTTTTCTTTCATTGTAGAGACCCTTAAAAAAAATTGCTTATACTTTTTATTTGTCATTTAATTGTTTTCTTCTATTCAGTCAGTTATTTCTATTTGATATACTGTATGTGTATGGTAACTAAGCCTGTGACCTAACATGCATATGTTGACACTTTTTAGCCACTATCCTCCTTTCCCTCTCCTCCTCCTCCTCCTCCTCCTCCTCCTCCTCCTCCTCCTCCTCCTCCTCCTCCCCCCTTCACTCCCCTACCCTCTCCTCCACTCCCATCCCATCCCCTCTCCTCATCCCCTCCCCTCCTCCTTCCACTATCCTCCCCTCTCCTCCCCTCCTACCCTCCCCTCTCTTCCCCTCTCCTCCACCACCCTTTGATAGTGCTACATGAGAGGACAATGTTCGACACCTATGATTGTTCAGTTGCATACATGTGTTACATGATGCTTTCAACTTTCTTTGAATTAACTGATTCTTGTTGCAATTGACCAAAAAATGACAGAGTCTGGAAAGTTCTTCTTGAGGTGTTTGTAGCTCACTGAAAAAGATGGTTTTGCAGAGCATATTTTGAAAATATTGGGGAAATACCTGCAAAGTAATCAGGGAGTCGAGGATCAACCCAATCTGGGATGAGGCTGAAGGGATGAGGCTGAAGGGATGAGGCTGACGGGATGAGAGGGTACATGAGAGATGGGGAAAGTAAATCATGATTTTTAGCACCAGATGTGACAACAGTTAGATGTTGTGTGTATGATGGACTGAAAGGCTGTATTGTTTGGAAGGGGGAGATGGCGAGAGGGAGGGGGATAAGGAGAGGGAGAGGGGGGCACTGTCACTTGGTCATCATCTGCAATTGTATGATGTTATCGGCCCATTTTGTGTTGTGTAGGGCATCCCAACCTTCCACCCCATCACCCCTCCCACGCTCCCCCTGAATTTTACTCCTGTGGTTACTCAGACAATACAGCAATCAACAGTATTCTTTTGTCAAGTCTGTGTAATATGTATTTTTCTTTGGCATTATCGATATGCTGTTCATGTTTACGGTGAACTACGAACCATGGTTTTGTGTGGATTTTTGAAAGAAATAGTGCAAGATGAATTTTTTTTTAATTTTAGATTTTATACAGCTTTGTATGTAATACATTTGATATATCCTTTGTATCTGGGTCAAGAATGTTTCACAGTTCATATTTTGTACTTTAAAAAGAAAAAAAAGTTTTATGCATGACAATAAGCTTAATATTGACTATGCTTGACTATCTCATAGTATTTAATTTAAATTTTGCAGTGCTTTTCTTTTTCTCTTTATTTATCTCTTATTGTTTATTTATTTTTGTTATTTCTTATGATAACTATTTATATCCCAAAGATTTGGTGGGAGAACATTCCTCCAATTATAATGATTATTTGCAAAATATTCATGTTTTATTAGCATTGTTATGCCTTGACCCTGGTTGATATATTCGTAGAAACAAGAAAAAATAATACTTCTCTGTGGCCTGTCAAAATGCTTCAATTTGTCATGAATTCTTCTTTTTTTTTCTTCAATGAATCATACATGTAATAATGTTAT
>JAIPMN010012614.1:0-14100 GCA_020650975.1 Apostichopus californicus
GTTTGTGTACATTCGGAGTTGCGATAGGCCTACTTTTAGTTTTATAATCATAAATTCAATATGTATTCAGTCAATGAACCATGATAGGCCTAGTCGAATATGCAGTGGCCATGAAGACGGCGAGCGAGTTATGTGCCAGCCAGTGAGTGTACACAAAAAAAAAAGGCATTTGACGAATGTCTGTCTTTTGACTTGCTTGACGTTTGTCGTGCTCGCTGAGAGCCAATCAGAATCGAGGAAATAATTTCAGTGTCAGTTCAGTTTGGGAAAAAAATATTCGCAGGCCGGCCATCAGTCTCCAGCCCCCCCCCCCCCCACTCAAAAGTGCCTTCCTACGCCACTGGTCCTAACAATTAGGGACTGTAACGATAGATTTTCAGTTTCAGTTTATTTCACTCTTTTCATCCTCTCAGGAACCACATTACAAAGGAAGCAATTAACCTAATTTACATATGAAAATGAAAAGAACGAAAGGGGTAAAGTAGTTCCGGGCCTAGCCCTGTATAAATGCAACAAAATAGTTCCTTATTTTCAAATTCCTTTTTGTTTTAGGTGGGGTACTTTATGTCACAATGTCTCAGTAAATGAATATACATCCGTCCAATATAGGTTACACATTGTCTATAGTATAACCTATGGTCTATTTATAGAAGTTATTTTATCAAGTTGTTGCACCCAATGCAGAACAGACACTTTACTACGTTCAGGTAAATGTACACAATTGTGATGCCCTCAACCAGAGGTACATGACATTATGACACCTTGCACTTATTCTACACTTCACCAAGATTTTGCAGATCATCGCAGATAGCAAACACCATCTCCAAAGCAAACGCTTAGTTTAGTATTGTTATATGTTTAGCTGTTACGGTATGTTATGTTAAATGTTTAGCGTATTGTATACCCTCATTTGGATGTCAGCATCGTTATAAATGGTAACATATACATACGTTTCACGTGGCCATAGGGCTATACTTACATCCTTCAAGGAATGAGCCGTTAAATTAATAGCCTATGCATATTTAAATTAAATTTTGCCAACAGTTTAGTTATTAAAAGACAACACATCAATTCCAAATTAAAGGAAGATATTTAAGATCAAAAATTTGACCGTAGGAGAATAAAAATTAAAAAAAAACGGTGGTTAACTTTTGTTTTCCTTTTAACATTTTTTCTTCTATTTTGCATGTAAACTCTTAACACTGCAGCAATATTATCTTCTTCTTCTTCAATTTTAAGTCGAAACGAAGACATTGCTGTGCATTTTAAAGCCAAAGATTGGAGCGATAAGACGCAACCAAAAACAGCACGTACCGCTAATATCATTTGGAACGAAAAGTTGGCTGGAAAATGTGAGTAATATGGATCACTGTCTCGTTCTTATTCTATCGTGTTGACTTTTAAATGTTTAATTCACTTGGTAAATCATATTGCGTGACAGAATTCATAATGTTAACAATATGCAAATTGCAAGTTGCTATGGTTACAGGTTGGCTACAGCCATCCATGGTATGTAACTCTTATCATGCAAATCAGTCCGCTTGCCTTTGTATTCTATGCATACTTTAAATATATATATCTCTTTAGTATCTTTGGTATCTATTTCATTTATCTGCCGTTTAAATGTTTAATCAAAAAATGCGGAGAGGGAAAGGTGGTGGTTGGAAACGGAAGACTGAACTGTAAGAAAACGGATAGTTGGACTTAACTCATTTTTTATCTATAAGAAATTTCTAATCTTCTCGTATATACCCGTACTGTATGCGTGCATGGCACTATACAATAGTTAAACATAAAACATACGTTGCTTATCTTGATACAATCTTATTCAGATTGATCCAGTTAGTTGCTACGCAACAGCAAAAGGACGTCACATATTTAGACTACTTCATCATGCATTTCATATTTTTATCTGCATGCTAAGTATGCATATTGACCAAATCACTGTACTATAAATCACATGTTTTGAGTAATTTATAACAGACCCGCCTGTATATGATATATGCTTATGACATATTAGCCCTGCAAATTGACGAAGTTGTTACATGATAGCAAAAAACGTAATTCAGACGAATTTTGTAACATATATATGGCTATACATGTTAACCTGCTGGCCTAGCCATATATAGCAAAGATTTGACATACTGCATTACATTTTACATACAGTACATTTTAATTTAGCAATTTTTTATACAAATTTACCACATATGTTCATCACATTAAAATAGAATTGTATGCGAATTGAACAAGTGTCTACCCTAATAGCAAAATGGACGTGCCAACCATCAACTAATCAAGAGGTTTTTGAGTACTATATGAAAATTGGCTCCATGATTTGAGTATACAGAACCGTCTAGTCTCCTTACCAATTCATGATTCACCAGACATGTCAATAATGTTATGTATTGAACGCCGTATGATAGTTTGTAATAATTACAACAACCAAAAAGACCAAAGTCATCCGGAAGCAAGGGACAACTAAGTAAACATGAATATTTGTTTCATTTAAGTGTCATATAAACAAACTTCAAGCACTTTATATACTTTCATTTGTCTGACTGTGGATGAATTGCATTGTTCCTAAACGGACGAACAGACATTGAAGGATTGTATGGGAAATATAATGTAGCCTAGTAACGGGCATTTCCTGGAGTGTTTATTACACCTGAGTAATTCAGCTAACATCATTTACCTTTGTTCTTCCCTCTCAGTAAAACATAAACATATCGCAGAGGAAAATGTTGATGTTAAAGTCACTAATGGAGAATCGTCAGAAATCGGCGCAGTTTCAGTCTGTTTAAAAGACGTGAATGTTGACGAAAAGACTGTTTGTTCACTTCACTTGGATATGGTGAGCAGTTCACACATAATACTGTGTTCACACACACACACACACATACACGCATGAAGATATATATATAACTTGCAAGAAAACATTCTCAATATATAATAATATAATAACCATGAAGTACCGGTATGATGTCTTGCAAAAGTGACAAAGCCCCCCCTCCCCCATCCCCCACCCCACCAAAAAAAAAATTCTCAAACATGTACAAGCTAAAATGGAATTGGGTTGATATTTTAGAAATACAATTTAAAACTTTACCTTAACTGTTTATAGGAATTAAAGGGAATTCAACAAGTCATTGCTTCGTATAACTCAACTATCGCACTTTCCCATCTGTCGAGCCTATAAACTGGTACCCTTTTTTAGCAGTGTGTTCTCGCTGACCCACTTCCTGGTTAAACATCCTAAGTTTGTCAATTTTGATACCCGAAGATGACAGAAAACTATCAGGCAAACACTTTTCTGTAACTCCCATTTTAAACCGAAATTACAAGAAAATGTGTGTTTTATGGATAACACCATTTGCTGTTAGCGAGGACGATAGCTCGAACACTTCTCGGTCAATATTCAATTGAATAACTACTGACCATTTACATTTTATATTACACAGAACCAAGTCAACAGAGGAGAGCTCGTATTTTCGATACGTCCGACGAATGATGGAGTGAATCTGACCATTTCTAAAGCCAGAAACTTGCCAAGGTATGAAATGGTTTTTTACACAACCTATTAGTACTTAAAAACTGCCAGATGTGTAATTAGGTTAATATGTTTCAGCACAGGTCTTAAGTAGTTGAAAACTGCCTCAATTTCCCCAATCAGTGCGCCTCATGTATTTCATGAACTTTTTCAACATCCAAGTCACAACAAGAACCAAAAAAGAACACCCTGTTTGATAGCATATCAACAAATATGTTCTCCTATTCCTTTTCGGCACTTTTCCTGAAAGAGAAAACTTGATCGGATTGATACAGAGTTTATATGAAGTATGCCACTATATATTAATGTGTACGAATAGTGTATACCTTTGTCACGCCTGCAGTGTACTTCATGACTGGAAGTGGCGAGCAACTGCGTTCAAATGCAGAGGTCCAGGTATACTTAAAATTATCTTTGTATAAGTTATATGAATTGTGATTAAATTTGACAAAATTATGACGGTGGTGACATGTTTAAGGTAATTAAACTACTTAAACTGATTTTTAATGGTTAATATAATGTAAGTGATTTCGATAAATCACTCGTGAACGAAAGGACTGTCACAAGTTTTCGAGATGGATAACATGGAATAACTGAATTATGTTCATTGTTACTTTAGCAATGTATTTGTCTTTAGGAATACTACCTATATGTTAGATAAAAAATGTCATTTGAAGATTTATTAATAACAATTTTCAATGAATTTCAATTTCTTTTTCACTTTAACGTTAGAGTTATGAGGGAGTACACAGTCTTGGCACGACTACTATCTGCGGATGATTCGGAGAAGAAAACGACAGCTCAGAAAACTGGAATTTGGAATGAACAAATTGTATTCAAAGGTTTGTCAAAGACTTATGATGATTACGTTATCGTTTATAAATTTCACACGATTCTCATGAACGGCTACGAAAAATTAAAAATAAATAAATAACTTCAGATAAAAAGAATTTGACTGTGAGTACCGGTATTTCTTAAGGACAAATCTAGTTTGCGACTTGATCACCCAGAGTATATTAATGTAATAAGCAACAAATGGATCATATAGAAAGCTTTCCTTCCTCGCCGGAGAAATGCCGTTAACAAATTATTCGATCAAAATGCATCACGATTAATATATATATAACACTCGGGGAAGTTTTGCATTATGTCGGGAAAGATTTGGACAACTACTACGGATGTACCTCATCCACCCCCGCCCCTTTTTCAACCTAACACAAAGTACTTGTTAATTTAGAGAAAAACATGCGTTTAGGCCTCTTATAAAGACATAAATTATAGTCCAAATATTCCTCAGAAAGCACCATTGGTCTTCTGGATTTGTAATGTTTTTATCTTTCTACAGAGTAGACGTCTTCAATGACCCTAGGGCAGTGCCACCTTCTTTATCAAATCCTTCGTTCATATCTGGCCCTTCCACAAAAGTTCATTCCACTACCTTAATCAGTCGGTCAACATTTTTAATTTTCCCCCTCCCATCACCTTTCCAACCATGTGCACGCCAATGATCTTAATGTCTTTTTGTTTTTTATTAATGTACTCTTATTGAGTACTTTTAATGAAATTTCTCTTCATTGACTTGGTAGTGAAAACTCTTTTCGCTATGGTTGTAGTGCATGGTGAGAATACCCCTGCAGCTATAAGCTTTATCAACACGATATGATTTTTTATTTTTATTTTGAATGATTGATTGGTTAATCGATAAAGGTAAAGATGCCCGTAAAGGTGTGTTGGTACTCCAAGTGATTGGTCAAAAACCAGACGAACGTGTGGTCCTCGGTGAAGTCAGGGTAAACATCAGTGACGTAAAACAAAGAGAATACGGAAGAATACTTGCTCTTCAGGAACCGAAGGTCTGTTGTTGTTTGTATAATATACTAATATACTTCCATGTAATTCACTTCCGTAATAAGATGCTTGATAGGTATATTAAAGTGTGTCGTATCTAAAAACTGATCAATTAAAAATAAATCCCCTTCGAATCCACCCATGGTCTTTTTGAGAGTTATATCCAATCAGGAGTCATTAAGCCCACGCGTTTTAATTAGCCTTTGTTTCTCACAGATGCATTCGGAATGACGAAAAAGTAGAAATATGCAGTAACGTTTACAAACTCGCAAAAGTATACAACAGGTCTTTGTTTTTCCGAATCGATTACTCAGTAAAATATTATTTTTACAGTAAACTTACGATTTGGTATAAAAAAAATTGCTCTGATATTACATAAGGCTCCGCGCGCAGCATAATTATCGTTTTCGAAGGCCTCGCAGTCCGCTCATAACGTGGCCGTTGGCTGCCCGTTGCACGTCTGGTTATAAAGTAATAATGTGTTGTTGACCTTCCTTTATTTATTTATTTATTCTTCTTTTGTTACAGGTTGATTCCATAAATTTTTCCACAACATTTACCCAAGATGAAGCGAGTGTAAGCACTCTAGTATTTAAAGTGTTTGGGTTGGAGAACATAAAGCCACCGTCAAGCGAAAAGACATGTAAGATTCAGTTTCTACTAGTCCTCTTGATTAATTTATTTGTTTTTTTTTCGTATTGGTTTAACTCTACACTGTATGAAATTACCATAAAACAAGTGTCCAAATCCATTTTTCTTTCTGGCACAAACGTATATAAGTGTGTGAATTAATAATGTGTACTTCAGAAATTCATTCAATGCACTCTTCATAGGTCAACAATGGTTTGAAATACGTAGGCGTGGTGGAAATTTCACCACCGTCACTAGATATTGGTCTGATGTCTTCCTCGCCCCCACCCCCATCTCCACCCCCACTTCTTTACCATTAAATATACGTATAGCCTTAGAGTATATATCATTAAAGTTTATACTTCACGTATTAATCCAATTATCCAACACATAAACTGTGTTTAATATTTAATTTTTTAAATTTTTAAATTAATTAATTAATTAAATTAATTAATTAAATTTTTTAATTATTTTTTTTATTTTTCTCAGCTGTCTACGTTCAAGTCAAACATAAATGCGAAGGAGTGGTAGTAAAGAAGGAGAAAACTTCGAAGACAGAGCTGACTACGAATCCTTCGTTTAAAGCGAATGCATTCACTTTTAACTTTGATAACGAGAAGCGAACCGTGACGAAGTTTGTTTTGAGCGTTAAAACTCAGAAGAGCGCCTACACGCAGGACAAACCTGTCATTGGTAAAGTAGTAATTGGACCTATATCGGATGCGAAGTGGTACCGAGAACTTCTGAAAATAAAGAATAAGGAAATACCTCATTCTTTAAATCTGGAAATGATATAATGTTTCATGAAGTCATGTTATCATTGTCAACTGGATACATCAGGACTGCAGGACTTGCCAATTAAACCACCGGAATGTGGTACAAATATTTGTGAGCAGTGGTGGCGAAAAGGGCAGTTCAAACTATGTGGAGGGGAGGGGGAGGGGGAACTTCGATTATGGGCTCAAACCGCACATTAATTTCTTTGTAGACTCTGCACCAGAAATTTCTGTATTTCAGTACCTTCTTTTGAAACGACAGTAATCTTATATTAACCGGAAGTTTTAAAATTCTCAAAACCAATACGGTACTTTTAATTAACGAAAAGGGCATTTCTAATTGATGAAACAGAATATTTTTTTAGGTTTTTCACAAACCTGTTGAGAGAGGGAAGGGGAGGTTCCCCATGTATCCTTGGCTGTTCTGGTCCTGCTTGCGAGAGTTTTAGTAATTCCAATACCTATTTGAGGAATCTATAACAATTACCCACGATATGTAGATTAAACCGTAAGAATTATACCTTCTATGCGCGCTGCACGTTGCAAAATATCCATATAATTCGAAAGTACTGTCTAATTTGCCTTTTTCGAAATGTATTCCCATTTAACTCATGCATTGATTATTCTCATAAGTTTTGTATTTATCACCTTGTGCATCCCGTACTCAATGTTACGTCACAGAAACCAATACAGTTTTATAATTGTAAAGTGTTATTCCAGCTCTCGCTACTCGTCCAACAAATAACTAAGCATGTCGTTTTTTATATTCATTCTTTTGCATTGTTTCCACACGCGATAAGCCTTTTTGCATCTTATGGCGACTATTTAATGGATAGGTGAACGAAATTTGATTCATCAATTCGTAACCTAATTAATTATGTTAGTAATTAATGTATTCATTATTTTTTTGAATCATGTTGTCTGTTGCCCATTTTGAGGTTAACACAGTAATACATGAACCTGTCTTTTTTTCAGGGCCAATTTGCTGTTGATCATATTATAATAATAAAAAAGAAGAGGTAAAAACGAAATAAGCTAGTATCTTGTTGGCATTATATTAAGAAGAATTTACTTTGAACATTCACGAATTATTCAAAAATAAATTAACTACATGTTTACATGATTAAACGAAACAAATTTTAAAGAAGAACGTATAAAAACAGAATGTGAAATACTTCTAAATCTTCGCATATAGAAATTTGTGTTTATATGTGCTATTTCAGTCTAAAATTGATAGTATTCCAAAATAAAGCTCTTTCACGTAACATGGCTTATTTATGTCGCCTGTGTGAAATAATATATATTTGAATAAACATCAAACTAACTCATGAGCTATAGGCTCAAACGTGATATATATTCAAATATCTGTAATTTGTTCTACTGAAAATAATCAGAATATAATCAAAATCTATTAAAACACAAAACGACTGGATCATGCAACTTCTATGAAGACAGTTATCTTGGAACGCCAAAAGGGACAGCAAATATGAAGATGTTATTAGTTATTGCATTAAATTGTTAAAGCTATGTCCATAGGAAAAGTATAATATAGTATACTTATAACATAACTTTCTGCTACAAACCTACCTTATGGATATATCCATTTTAGAACATGGACATATCTTTTAATACATCATTAAATTGGTTGATTTTTTTTGCATTCCGCGTTTTTGCTCTCTCTTGTTGTAATTTATATCCTACTACACTGTGTATCATTTCTACTTGTATACGAACATATCAAAGTAAATTCATTAAAACTATATACAACTAATCTAAGCTTCCTTCCTTTTTTGATGTGTTGTTTTACTTCTGGATAAAGGAGTAGATATGCCTACTTCATACATGGCCAGCGAGAGGAGATTTGGTCCTCGTAATATAGGCCTCTATTATGGTATTTGCAGTACCCTCGGAAGACTCACTTGCTGTGCATTATATTGTAAAAAAGAGGGCAAATGGTTCCATCTGGGAGAGTGGAGAGAGGGATCATCAGAAACCTCGAAGGGCAGTGAGCTATGTGAGGTTGATTTCAGGAGACAAACCAAAATCATACCTCACAACTCTCTGACAGACAAAATCCATAATTTATGAAAAGAGGCATTTTACGGAATTTCCCCAAAACTAGGAAGGGTATAACGGTCGTGATGCGAGGTGACTAACACCCCCCCCCCCACCCCCTTTCCTCCATGCTCTTTCGTGCCTGGATTGTGAATAATTCGACTCAGTATAGAATACATTATGGATTTGGTAGCGGGAGAAACAAGACTTACACTATACCTGAGCTGACTGACGTTATCGCTGTCTTATAGCGAGGAAGGAGAGAAACTCGAGACAAAATTAGCGACCGTATATAATACTTGTTTTTACTTCTCATAGCAGGCTGCATGAGATGATTGGCGGTCGGTGGTGTTTCTCATCCAACGACATCATTCGAAGGAAAACCATGTGGCTTGGACATGCGGCAAGACAGGGTGGCTTTGCACATGCTGCGATTGGTGGTCTTCCTGCCGGTACTCGTCGGGGCCCTGGCAGACCTCATCTTCGATGGGTCGACAATATTATTTCATGGTCAGGACTGTCATCTGCCGAACTCGTCGATGCTGGCATACGACATGTTAAAATCAAACCTATGACAATTGTACATCACCATTATAATTTGCGTAGACGGGTTCTATCCTATGAAGAAATATGATGATAGCAGTCTATCATGTCCAACTAGATCAAGATTCTCCAAAGTTCTCATCTGTTATTTATTCTTTCTTGTTAAGTAAAATTACATATATTAAAGGAGAAGAAACCGCAGCCATCATTACTGGTCTATATGTAATATAGAGTTAACAGTGATAAACAATACATCTACCACCGCAGCCATCATTACTGGTCTCTGTAATATAGAGTTAACAGTGATAAACAATACCACTGCAGCTATCATTACTGGTCTCTGTAATATAGAGTTTACAGTGATAAACAATACATCTACCACCGCAGCTATCATTACTGGTCTATATGTAATATAGAGTTTACAGTGATAAACAATACATCTACCACCGCAGCTATCATTACTGGTCTATATGTAATATAGAGTTAACAGTGATAAACAATACATCTACCACAATTATTATCCCATCTGAGTACGTCGCCACATATCCCTGTAGTTTTTTAATGTTTTCTTATGATATAATCTTATAATATATGATAATAATTATTTCAGAAATAGAGATGAATTTTGTAAATGGTGGATCTTAAGATATTACAATTCTTAACATGATCTTCATTACTGGCAAGATGAAAATATGATAGCAAAGTCTGAATTATGATTCAGCTTTTACCTTCCAGTGGCACTATGACATCACACAATAACAAAATGGCAGTCCCTGACACAAGTTCCGATATCTCATTAATGAAGCAATGTGCTCCAGGTATTGGAGTAATACTTTTCAACAAAAGTCACCCAGGAAAGAACCTGGGCACGAAAACCAAATTACGATACGACTGATCCGCTCTCAACCCCAGTCCCCTTGCATCGGGACTGTGACTGTGTGATCATCTTCATGTGTGTATCACGATTCCCCTCGAAAGGGAACAGATTCTACACATGATCTTAGCCAAAAGGCCGAGAAGCGATTCGAGTAATTGTTCACCAAACATATTCACCAAATATATATAACCTGAAGACGGAGGCTGATTTTCCTAATATAAAGAAAACAATAATTTATAAATCTCTTTGAATATACTTCTCATTCCACAAGAATCTGGGTATGTTTTCCGCTGCATGTTGAACAATTTTGCTACACACATAATCGTACAAGCAGTCTTATGTTTGACCATAGTGACGAATGGTAGCAACATTTGGAAGTAAGAAAGTTACAGATTGAGACTGACAATAAGTGATCTAACGAAGAACAAGGAAGAGTTACAGCCTATTCCATTTAGGGTGATTTTTTGCAAATATATGTCAGCATTCTGTTCACAATATTTGCAACCACTTCACCCGGGGGATGAATGGCGTCTTTGTGATGATGAGCTAGAGTCATATCCCAAACATTTAAATATCCAATTTTGAAGTCATTTTCAAATTCCGTCCTTAATATCTGCTCAAGATGGTAGGCGTACCAATCACTGGCATAGAGAGCGTAAGATAAACCGGAATGATCACGTGTGTTAGCGCCCTTTAAAATTACGGTAGTCTTTGGGGACCTTTGTATTAATCTATTTATTGCAGCTTTGATATCACGTATTCTTTGCTCAAATAAACCATATGATGTAGCGGTGAAGTGCGCCCACAATGAAATTACTACTATGACGTCATTTCCTCCTTTCAATGTATCTAATTCATTAGATATATAACGTATATCTTTAACCCACGTCCAGTTGTTTCTAATTGGTAAACCGTGATGTTGATAGCGTAGAGTAATATTGTTAACATCGTCTTTTGCTAACAATGGTCCCACTTTCCAAAACTTTGAAGTACGGATATGTTTCTCCTGAAACGTTTTCCAACACCGATTTACGAAAAATTCATACAATTGACGAACAGTAGAGTCTCCGTAAAAATAAACTGACTTATTTTGCAAGCAAGTCAACGCCTCGGTAACAGTATATGCGTGAATTTGGCAATTATGTGGAAACCAGGTTTCGTTGTAAAAATATCCAGCAGTCCTGAAGTTATGTGGCACGGTTCCTGCTTTGCAATATGGCAACGCCGACTGGTAACGCAGAAATGGTCCTATCGTGACGTCACTGGTGACGTTAACTATGTGGTTGGAACTCGTTATCATCTCCTTTTGCCTGTAAATATGTAAAATATTGTAGGTATCGAATAAGTAAAACAAAATGGAAGATTTCAGCAATCTTGTCTCAAATTTTGTATATATTGTTATAGTGAAATTCAAAACTAATACAGTAGTGACCTACTTTCATAGGTTTGCAACGTTCATCATATTTATTATATATACACAAAGGATTAATATTACGTTTCGGTAGTTGGGAGTCATTGACAAAATAGGTATTTACAATATTCTACAATATTGAAATATACTTGATTGCAGTCACTAGGGTTAGACCACCCCTGACCCCCATAAAGTTGCTTTTTGAAAAATCATTGATAGAATGCTTGTTTAGCTAATTCGTAAAACTGCACTTGACAAAGAACACCAAACGCAATTTCACAGAACTACCGTTATCGATGTCTAATTCCAGTTTGGCTTGCAACAGAATTGTGGTCATGTGATTATGAAGTCACGTGCAGCTGTAAATAAAGACATGGTCTCATAGCATTGCAACGGAACGGCATATGTCTGCTGTGGCTGTGTGATCAGGACATCCTGCGCTGCTGATATTATTAGGTCTGCAGATCCCGTGAAAGTAGCTTTTGCTGCCATTTAAAAATCAACAACTAGAAACCCAATAATGTGTCTCTATATAACTTCTCTTTTGACAAGTTTTCTAATTCAGGAGGGCGACATGCAAATTAGGAATGAAAGAAAAGATCATATTGAACCACTTTCCTTATTGCTTGCAAAATTATAAAATTCAAAAGAAAAAACAAAACATGTGTGGAATAATATGAAATAATGCTTATACTTACAGATAGAAGAGCCATCCTTCATTCTCAGTCACTAAATTTCCTGCTTTCTCATTGGCTAGTACATTGTTGGCGCGATGCCAAGTGAAATCTGCGCATGTCAGGTTGAATCGGATTGGTTGTTCACAGAACCAAGGGGCGTGCACTTTCGTGTCGCTTAAATTACAGGCTGGACCCTGAAGCAGAAGATATTATCAAATGGATAAGTTTATAGTAGTCAGAGAGCTGTATATGGAGAGTTGTTTTGTTTGTGGATGGTTGAAAATATTGTCCACTTTATTTCTAAAAGTTTATGGAAAAGGTTTTGTTATACAGATTTTCTTATCAAACAATTCATTCATTTAATACAAGACGGAATATTTGAAACGTCCATCACGGAGGTGTTTACAATCCATTATATAACATATCTCTTACTCATTCGTACGTTTTCTGGGGGATAAACTACTACAGCAACTGCAATATACACATTTATGGATGAGGAATATTTCTCTTGTTTTGTTTCCCATATCTTGTGTTAGCAGTTTTTACCATAAACATATAATATTGGCATATGTATCAGCAGAGTAACAGAAGAAAATTCTCTTTTGAAAGATTACTACGACTAATGTTTTAGCCATCAATAAACTAAAAGAAACCATTTAAGCGTAATAATAACAAATATAAAATATTTGAATATATACTTTGCATTAGAATTCATGTTATAACTTAAAGTAAATATAAGTGTGTATAATACCATGGGTTCGTAGACATGGCAAAGTCGGTTTTCTCCTCTTGATACGTTGCCTTTCTCGTTGAATCTTCCAGTGTAGGCAAATCTATTTGGAACAACTCTTAACAGTCTTCGTAAAATGTCAACTGCTTCCCTCGGATGGACAAGAGTGACTATTATTTCTGCATCTTTGGCGGGCCATCGAAGAGTGAAGTACGCCATATACGTACCATTCCCATAATCAAACAAATAATCCGCGTTGGCACTTGCGTATGGATTCCTTGAAGTGATGACAGCCCTTACGTAATCTCCACCATAACTCTTCGTTTGGTTCTTCCAATTTCTAAGTTCGATTTTAGCTTGTAGTCTATCACAGATGCTGTATTCGCTTTTCCAGTTTACTACATGAAGTGTAGAATATATTGGACAAGTCGTTTCCCTTAAACCTATCCATTCAACTGTGCGTTGAGGATTAAAACTCTTCTGTGGGTGTGCCAACTCACTTCGTTTCCATGGTAAACAGAATACTGGCTCGTGATTAGTCAGTTTCATCTGCGGTAGAAAGTCTTCTATGAACTGTAAAGAAACGGCATCGGGATAAAACGTTTCAAAACATTTTCAACTCTAGGCTATACAAATAGTTACGTACGATGTATTCTGCGTTGTCGGGTAATAATTACCTAGCCAAGTTCAAAATAAAAGACATTCACTAATTTATGTTGTTAATACACCAAAGAAGTCTGCATGGAAGTGCGAACGTCTGTAAATCATTATGGTAATTGAAATGCCATATATCGAATATTTTTATGATTTATGTCGATTCACTACTACTATATAAGTCAGTTTATACTGGTACGTACACATTTTCAATCTTAGCGTTTTCACGTTAAGTGATACCATTTGAAATTGACATTAATGTTCAGTATTTTTAATTAGGGAACCGTTTATTTTAATACGTTATATCGATTAAAACCGGTGTAGGCTTATGTTAATATAAACCAACCATATA